>VMDO01026851.1:0-26086 GCA_007922755.1 Pedetes capensis
AGATCTCGGAAGCTAAGCAGGGTCGGGCCTGGTTAGTACCTGGATGGGAGACCGCCTGGGAACACCAGAAGCTGTAGGCTTGGGAGAAGGACCTGGCAACCCCCTCCCAAAAATCAATCTGCCATTGAAAACCCTATGAACAGCAGAGAAGCACTGACAATCGTGTTTCCCCTGTTGTACAGAGGGTCGCTATGAGTCGAATACCGACTCGACGGCACCTAACAACAACAACATACTAATAAGATTTACTTTCTTGAGGATATTAGTGTAGCTCAGAGGTAGAACATATGCTTAGCATGCTTGATGCCCTGGGTCCAATCCCAGGCACATGTTTTTTTTTCTTTGGCTTTCTTTCTTAGTAGTCACCCTTTGAATTCACTTAAATAACCTGTAAAGAGCTTATTCAATTTTAACTCACAAACACAGAGCTGGGCCTGTAATCTCAGCACTGGGGAGGCAGAGGTAGGAGGATTAATGTGAGTTTGAGGCCAACCTAATCTACATAGCAAGTTCTAGGGCAGCCCGGGCTACACAGTGAGACTCTGTCTCAAAAAACAAACAAAACAAAACAAAACAACAACAACAACAAAAACAAAGACAGCAAAAGCATTGGCATCTGGAAAAAGGGAAAAAGTCTTAATATTATTTCTTATTACTTGTTGTTGTTGTTAGGTGCCGTCGAGTCAGTTTCCGACTCATAGCAACCCTCAGAGGGTTTTCAGTGGCTGACTGTTTCGGGATTGCCTTGGGAGTGGATTGCCAGGTCCTTCTCCCAGTTTTGCGGTACTGGGAATTGAACTCGGGACCTCAGAGACTGAGTGCAGGGCTCTACCAACTGAGCCAAATCCCAGCCCCTTCTCATTACTAAGTTTCAAAATATTTTAGCAACATTCCTTTGGTGGACTCAACATTCTTTTGGTGGAATCAAAGTTTTTTTATTCTTCAATATGGATTTTTATATTTTCACATTTCAATGACTCAACACAAGTCATTTTTTTTTCATTTTGTTCTATCTTAGAAGTATCACTACAAGCTTTAATGAATTCAGGAGAAAACGCCACATTTCCAAGTACAAAATAAGGTTCCATTTCAACAACAAAACAAAATGACAACAACAAAACACACAAGAAAACTCTTTTGGCTCTGATGAGCACGTTGAAGATGCAGCTCAATGCTCATGTTAAAAGTTCCCAACATACTTAATAGAGAACTTTTCCATCTTTGCTTGGTATAGGGATGACCAAATTTAGTAACACTGATTATTATTATTGGGCTCAGTGTCAGGCCCTATGTCACACTGTAGCACCCTCGATGTATTTATACTTGCCAAATGTTGTGATGTCCTGTGCTTGTGATTTAAATCCAGAGCATGCCAGATAAGTTCAGGACTATAGTAGAAGGGCAGTTGAAAAGATTTTTCTTATGACAAATAACTTTGCAGCCCTCAGCTCTCTCTCCTGGCATTGCTGGAGAAATATCCATGAAGAGGTGCCTCAAATCAACTCTCTCTAACGAGAGAGTTCCAACGCATCCTTAGTGAGTATTTCTTTTTGCTAAGGATTGGATCAGTGTGGTGGATGATACAGCTCTTCTCTCTCCTCATGGATCTTCCAATTTACAGAGAACATTCTAGTTGTCTCTATGTTTAAAAAAAGTTGATATCAATATGACAAAGGATTACTGAACACTTATTAGGTGCCAGGGACCTTACTAGGCACATTGTATTTAGAGATACACATGAAAGGTCAAAGCGTAGGAGTGGGAACCAGCATCATAAATAATTATTAGAAGACATGGTAAGTATTAATCTAGGGAAGAAGAAAGTACTGCAGGGGACAAAGAAGGGAGTAGGGACTTAGGCAATTTTCTTCAAAATGGGGCAAGATCAGAAAAGAAAGCTGGGGGTGAGGAAAGTTTGGGGGGAAAGGCAAAGGGTTTTCCAGGGTCAATGTCAGCTCTGGCTAGCCTTGCAGAGGGGCTGAGCATGAGAGCACAGGGCAGGGGCTGCCTTGGGCAAGACTTGCTCCTGAGCACATTGCTTCCTAGTGTGCCACGCGTCTGTCAGCTCTCTCTGACATCTTCCGTTCCCACTGAACTGAGAAATGAGTTTTAGGGTCAAATTCTCCAGTCAAAAATTCATTAATCTCATCCAGTGGTTGCTTTTTTTTTTTTTTTTTCAGTTTTCCTCCCCCTGAGCAAGAATCCCTACCATTTGTTCAGCTGTCAGACTCTGATGCCTTCCATCTAACATGCTCCCAGGGTGGGTTTCTCTCCTTTGTCTTAGGAACTTGTCTGAAGTCACGTTAACTCTATCGGAGTTTTGTAAAGCCGGCAGTCAGATGCTCATATCTGAGGGAAGATTCCCCTCATAGATTTCATGTTAGGGAAGCCACGGCAAGGGCTCGGTGCACTAGTGACCACTGGATATTGCCTTTGTCCTTCATCTAGTAGGACAAAGTCACAGCAAAAGAAAGGTGGGGGGTACGTGATAAACTATTTAGATAGAAGAGGTAAGTCCTATAGGTATGAAATGTTTTGAGCTGCAAAATATGTGCAGTGTACATTAATTTATATCCTCCTGGCACTGAAATCTTTTCATTTGTGCATTCTCCTTATACAGTTTTAAAAAATGATTTAAAAAAGCTCAAAGTTGACTCTATTACAAATACCATTCTGAACAGTGAAAGGAGAGTAAATCCCACATCCGTAAGTTTTGTCAACAGAGACTTCTGTTCATCTGTTCAAATGATCTGAGGACGTAGATTTTCCATTACCTCTCTATAAGAATGTCACATTACTAAAAAAAAAAAAAAAAAAAAAAAAAAAAAAAAAAAAAAAAAAAAAAAAAAAAAAAAAAAAAAAAAAAAAAAAAAAAAAAAAAAAAAAAAAAAAAAAAAAAAAAAAAAAAAAAAAAAAAAAAAAGTCACATTAGCCAGGATCCTTGAGAGAGGAGGGAGTCTAGGAGTATTCCTATTTGACTGTCTGAATTCCTAAGGGAAACAGCACCACTATCAAACTGCAAAATGTTTAGAATCTTAAAAAAAAAAAAAAAGCTTAAAAATAAAGTGAGGACATATGGAAGGAACAGCAGGACTTGCATTCTGTCTCCAGATCAGGCAGATTTGGGGTATCTGGAGTCAGGCCCCTGTTGGAGCTCTGCCAGGCCTTACTGGGCTCTCAAGTGATTCCCACTGAAGGCAAGGAGGGAGAGTGGCGTCTCTTTGTTGTATCACCGAGTGGGAACAGCAACGGTGGTTTCTCTGATCATTTAAATTTAAATTAAACAATAAAAATATTTATCAACTCCCACTATTCAAATCCAGTGATTGCTTTTCTTTCTCCAAGTTTCATCCAAAGCTTTATTCTCATGTGTATGTTTTGTAATGTTGTTGCCATACCGCATCTATAACTTTATGACTTCCCTTTTTTTTTTCTTCAGTAACATTATTTCACAGACAGTTACTATGTTGCTACAAAGACTTCAAGTTTATCATGTTTAATGATTGAATAATACTCCATTGACCAGATGCTTCAGAATTTATATACCAATTCCCTTGTTGGTGGACATTTAGGAAAGCTATTATTTTTGGCGGACTTCTGCTTCTGCAAACCTTCCAGCTGTGTGGGCCAAGATGGGAAGGAAAAGACAAATCCAGGCAAGCCAAGATTGGATGTCGGGGAGCAAGTGGACAGGATGCCAAAGTGTCTGTGAGGTGGGAGAGTTGGTTTTGGATCAGGATTGGAATCGAGGCTAATGTACTAGGAAGTTATTTTCCTACTGCTTCTTTTATTTATTTATTTATTCCCTCTTATCTTTATTCCCCAATGCTATTCCTCTCACCCTTTCATAAAATACCATTCTAAAGTATTTTCCAGAAGCAGCTATCTGGAAGGTTATTTGCAATTCCTGGGAGGGTCACTGGGGCAGGTTTGCTGCTGGGCTTTTGTCAACACAGGGAATGAGAAGCAGGAGGAAGATGGGGAAGCCCTGGTCAGAGGGCCTGGAGGATAACTCTGCCGCATGCTGGAATCTCCTATACACTGACGCAAGACACTGACTGTAAGCTCAGCTATATTATAGTTAATGTGGGTTAAGCTATGGCTATGTTGTTGTTGTTGTTAGGTGCCATTAAGTCATGTCCAACTCATAGTAGCCCTTATAGGGTTTTTTGTCTTGTTTTGTTTTGTTTTTGTGGTACTGGGGTTTGAACCCAGGGCCTGGTGCTTGCATGCTTTGCAAGTGCTATGCCACTAAGCTGCAAACTCAGCTCAATTTTTTTTTTTGTTGTTTTTTTACTTTTTGAGACAGGGTCTCACTAAGTTATGCACACTTCCTCTGGTCTTAAACTTGCAATCCTCCTGCCTTTGCCTCCCGAGTCCCTGGGATTACAGGCATCCACTGGTGCCTGGCTCCCTTATAGGGTTTTCAATGGCTTATTGCCTCAGGAGTGGATTGCCACATCCTTCTCCCATTTTTTGTGGTGCTGGGAATTGAACTCGGGACCTCTATAACTGAGCTAAATCCTAGCCCGCAAGCTATGGCTATAGAAGATACTAAACATCTAGCGACCAAGGGACGTGAAGTTTATGTGTGTGTCTTGTAACGATCCAAGCCTGGTGTTCAGGTCAGTGGGACAGCGCGGCCTTGTGCAGTCATTCTGCTCTGCTTTGTTCAACATGTGGCTTCAGGGTCGCTCTGTGAGTGTCCATTCCTTCTCCCAAGAAGGGCTATAGAGAGCCAAGTATTGTGAGTGGAAGATTGTGTGGAGACCTCATATTCATCTCATTCCATTGTGAAGAACACAGCAACATGCACACACCTGACTTCCAGGGAGCCTGGGACATGTGACCCCAAAGAGAAACAACAGATTTGGGGACAGTGAGTAGCATCCATACAATCAGTAGCACATGTGACCTTTCCATCTGCCTTTCTTCTTTGTATTATTTCCCAACTGGTTCAGAATTTTTTTGAAGAAGGGTACCATTTCAGAACCCGTTGAAAGACTCCAACAAAAACTATTTTGGTCATGTACCATTATTACTGATATGGTATACTCGCAGTGATATTTATTAAAGTGGGAGGAAGGTTTGGGAGAAGGTTGAGACAAAAGAGGGAGTAAGTATTTCTGTGTAGTGGGTCTATTTGTAAGCTATAAGTTCACACCCGTTATGGGACCACATTCAATGTTCTTTAAGGTACCGTTCTTGACAACTCAAGGTAGATACACCAATTGAATAGGCCAACATATAACCTTTGCTAATAATTTTAAGGCCCAACTTTCCTGCACTTTTGTATACCTCACGTTCATTCACTGAACCAACATTTCTTGGACTTACCTGGTATTCATGAAACAGCTTCTATTCTAGTTGTGGTCAATGGATATCAAAGTTTCAAGAGAAAATGAATCTGAAGTTATTAAGACTTAAGATAGACTATGGGTTTTATAAAACTTTTGGAATAGGATAGGTGATTGAAAAACTGATCAAATAAAATTTGATTTAAAAAAATAGGAGAGAGTGCTTCCATTCTAAAAATAAGTTGGGGAGTCAAGTGGCTAAAAAAGAAATAGTTTCTTATTAAAGAACATTTCAATAATGGTGAGCCACAGAGAAACAATCAGGTAGGGGATCCCATATAAGCTCAGAGGGTGTTTGCCAACAGTAGTTTTATAAGGCCAGAGGAAAAGAAGCTCACTTCTGCACTCCTCAACTCTTTCCTAACCTGTTTGCTGGTCAGGCCCTTTCCTGAAGTCTAAGTCCCTCATGCCCTTAAGCAGGCGTAAATAGACCTTGTGAACGCAACCGTGGCAGCTCTGCATGGGATGCGTGGCCTCTTTTTCCACAGGCTCCCTCCCCTTTAGGAGTCCTGGGAGCTGGGAGCCAGAGGCATCATGACCACCATGTTGCTGCGTGCCAGGCACTGGATGACTTGCTTTCTGTGCAATAGTATATTCAGTTTTGCCACTGAAAGAGGTGTTTTTATTTTCCCTCATAGTTCATATTAGTGAAATTGAAGCTGAAGTTACTTAGCCTCCCTGAGGTGACAGGCTAAATCAGAGACAAATCTAGGTTTAGAAGCCAGAGCCAACTAATGTCTGAGTCTAAACATTACGCTGGGCTGCCTTGCTTTAGTGCTACAAAGCATGTGTGGCCATCTCATTCCCAAGTTACAATGTAAGTGCTTCAATTCTCTCTTTTTTAAAAATAAAGATGTTATTTTTAATTAATTAATTTGTTTATTAATTTATTTTGTGGTCCTTCGGAGTTGAACCCGAGGGCTTGTGCATGTGTATATTTGCAAAAGCACTCTACCACTGGGTTGTACCCCCAGCCCATTTTTATTTGTTTATTTACTTATTATTATTATTATTATTATTACTATTTTGAGCCAGAATCTCACTAAGTTATGCAGGCTGTCTCTGGCCTCAAATTTAGGATCCTTCTGTCTCTGCCTCCCAAGTAGCTAGGATTACAGGCATGTGCCTCTGTGCCTGGCTATATTATCTTTGTTTTAATTTCTTCCTTTCCTAGCATCTAAAACTGAGACAAGGTCATTTACGTGGGTGTCTTCTGAGGTACTTGCTGCCTCAAGTGTCAAAGTTGAAGGGGATGTTGTTTGAATAAAGATCTAAACCTTTCACATGGAGAAATTGGATTACCCACCACACAGAGATCTTTTCTGTTTTAAATGAGAAACTCTAGGAGAAAATCACTTTGTTAGCTAAACACTTAAATGTCAATGATTATGGCTGTTGATACATGGACAATCATGGAAAAATATGAATATGTTATAAAACATCTTATGATGAAAACCTAGTGCTCTGGTGAGAACATGCTCACAAAAACATCATGGTTTCTCCTCCGTTTTTTCCTGATCATTTTATCTATTGATTTATCATTGTTGACTTTTTCATGAGTATTGTCTTTGCACTGCCTCTCACCTGTGCCTCTGCGGCTGTGTCCAATCCAACTGGAGAGTGGATTTTAGTTGACAGCCAGCAGTGAGACTGTTTTGTTTTTGTTTTTGTTTTTTTTTTGCCCCAGACCTCTTCAGAATGGGTGGATATTAATGCTCTACAATCGCGACCCTGCTGATTGGCTGGCAGGGAATTAGATTTGTCTTATTTCCCATCAAGATTTGACTCCTAGCTGCCCATCTTGTGCTCTTCATCTGGAATAGATCACTGTGTTAAAATAAATAAGTTCCTCTTTTTTATCTGAAGGGCTTTAGCCCAGTTATTTGAAATAATGCTTGTCATTTTAAAAGGTCAAGAACTCATTAGGTCTTGAAACAGATTTGTGGATCATAGCCTAAAAAAGGTGAAACAGAATGTCATTATTAACAAAACAGTTTTGATGATTATTTAGATCTGCTTGAGCAAAAAATGTGCTGGTTTGCCTCAGAAATAAAATAACCAAGTATCATTAGAAATAACTTTGATGTTGACAAGCTACGGCTCTCCATATCTCCAGCCTTTCCAGGTCACTGTGCATAAACACAAATAAGAAGTGGCAGCTTTCTATTAAACAGAACAAACTTGCATTCTTTAGTCTAGCCCCAAAGTCATACTTACAGAAATAGGAATGGCTGAATCAGGGGACTGTAAGACCTTTCATGGGCTCTTACTTCACAGGGTTCCCATGGGGACTGGTATCTTTAGCTGGGATATGTATTCATGAGAGGTGATGTGTAGCATCAGCCATACCTCAGTCTCCACCCAAATGCAGCAGAGTTCCGATAGAGGACTATGCAAAGACTGTGAACTGAGTGATCTGGTCATCCTCACATCTTATGTGCCTCTGTTCCTATAGGCTTGGTGGCCTGAATCAAGCCTTTGCTGTTGTTAGGTGTTGTTGAGTCAGATATGACTCATAGCAACCCTATGTACAACAAGAACAAAACTACCCAGCACTGTGCCATGTACACGATCTTTTTATGTTTGAGCCCATTGCTGAAGCCACTGTGCTTCTTCTCATGTTGAGTCATGCTACATCAGCCAAAGGAGGTCCCAGGAGATTTACTACATTCCCATCATTAAGGTTGACTCTACTTTGATGAAGCAACTCTTCCCCAGTATTTTTTTGAATGTTTTCCAGCCTAGGGGAGCTCATTTTCTGCCATTATATTTGACAGTGCTTCTCTGCTATTCATAGGGTTTTCAATGGCTAATTGTTTTGGAAGTGGACTGCCAGGTCCTTTTCCTTAGTCTGTCTTGTCTGGAAGCTCAGCTGAAACCTGTCCACCATGGGTGGCCCTGGTGGGATCTGAGATACCGGTGGCATACCTTTCTGCATCACAGCAACATACAAGTCCCCAAAGCACAACAAGCTGACAGACACATGGGAGGAATCAAGCTTACCACCACTATTATCGGTTTTCCGAGCCTCAACCAACAGGGCATTGTAATCAATAATGCACTGACTGCCTATGATACTCTAAGAATACCCATGTTCCATAATTCCATTCTCATCTCCCTATGATCTGTTTTCCACTTAGCAGCTGAAGTGGCCCTTCAAAACCTTAAGCCCTATAATGTAAAAATGGCGTAGCCACTATGGAAAAAAATATGGCATTTCCTCAAAAGAATAATAAAATTACTATATAATGTAGCAATTTCACCTCTGGATGTATACCTAAACGAACTGAAGGCAGGTCTGGAAAAGATATTTTTATACCAATGTTTATAGCAGCGTTATCAATAGTCAGAATGTAGAAGCAATCCAAATGTGCATTGACAAGTAAAGGGATGAACAAAATGCAGTATATTTACATAATGTCATTATTCAGTCTTAAGAAGGAAGGAGATTCTGACAGGCTATAACATGGATGAAACTTTAAGACATTATGTGAAAGTGAAATAAACCAATCACAGAAAGAAAAACACTGTGAGGTTCCACCTATATTTTAATGTTCCTACAATAGTTGATTTAGTAAGGACAGAAAGAACAATGGTGGTTGCCTGGCACTGGCAGAAGGAAGGAAATGGAGAACTACTTAATGGCTACAGAGTTTCAGTTTTGTGAGATGAAAAGAGCCTGTGGATAGAAGATCATGGTATTAAGACAATGAATATAGTTAATGTCACTGAACTACATTTTTTGTGTGTGTGTGGTACTGGGTGTTGAAGCCAAGGCCTTGCACTTGTATGCTCTGCAAGTGCTGGACCACTGAGCTGCACCCTCAGCCCATTTTTCACTTTTTTTAAGACAGGGTCTTGCTAAGTTACACAGACTGCCTCTGGTCTCGAACTTGCGATCCTCCTGCCTCTGCCTCCCAAGCCGCTGGGATTACAGGCGTGCACCACCATGCCCAGCTTGAACTGCATACTTATGAGTGGCTAAGATGGAACATTTTTTGTTATATGTCTTTTGCTGCAAACACCAACCCAATAAAGTCACTGTCCTGCTCTCAATCTTTTAGGGATTTCCATCATCTTTATGTTCAACAAGGCCTGGCTAAGATTCCTGTTGACCAAAGTCCCCTCTTTCTGTTACTTCCCCTCCTCCCACTCTCAGCTCTTCTGGCAAGGCCCGGAGACTGCCTTGCTATAGGCCTCTGCACTTGATGTTTACTCTGCCTGGAGCTGCTTCCTCCAGATACTCACATAACAGCACTTATAAACTTCTACTTAAATGTTATTCTCAAGAATGTTATTGCTGGGCCACTTTATCTAAAACAATATCCTTTTTCCTTCTATTCTTTTAACCTAAGTATGTAAAAAAATCTTTAGGGCACTTATTATTGCCTGATATTGTTTTGTTTGTGTACTTGTTCATTTATTTATTGTCTATTTCCCCAACTAGAATGTAACTTCAATGCCGTTTGTCTTATTTGTCCCTGTTTCTCCAGTGCCTGGTTATAGCAAATATTTGTTGAATGAATGACGAATGAATACATGAAGGAATGGAAATGACGGACTGAACCAGAGCTCCAAGGGAGGCACAGCAATTAGTCAAAGGGGTCTAAAGCCGCAGGCAGATAACAGAGTGTCCAGGTTGCTATAGCTGTGACTGCTGCCTGTGGTCCCTCGTACAACAGTTCAGCCCCCCACACTCAACCTAGCTCATGGCCACCCCGGTGCTTGGGGGAGCCTGAGGAATAGGACTATTATCACCTTCTCTTATTGCCTATATTGCTTGACATTCTTCAGATTACAATTTCCCCTTCCCTTCCCCTGCCTGGATCTCTGCCTCTCAACTTGAGTTTCAAAGAATTAAAATCGGAGGCTGCCATTTACACATTTGTGAAAACAAAGGCAGGCTGGTGGCTGACAGATGATTGCATTTAATGATCACCATCTCTAGCCGAGGCATTGGTCACTTTATTGAATTGTGTTGAATAAAAGGAAGAAAACACATATCCATTGTTTCCATTTTAGCCTTTGGTGTTTGACAAAACTTCTCTTCTGTCTTGAAACTTTTAGGGTGAAGCACATTTTTAATTTAGACCTTAACCTTGGCTATGACCCTTCACCTCTTCCTCCTAGGCCCAAATGCATCTTTCTTTGCACCTGGACTATTTTTAATACCGACTTAATTCTCCAGAGAAATCACTATGGCAATAGTCACTATCACCTAGATTGACCAGCCCACATCCACACCAGAACAGCTGTGATGACCTGCCAACTTCCCCAAGGGTCACTCTAACTTTGTTTTGGTTATGACATGGGATCAGGGCCTGGGAGCCCTCGTTGGGATCTCCAGTCCAGACACATTTGTACTTAGGAAGCCAATCACACACATATGGCTAAGTGAGTTTTTTTCTTCTTTTATTTTTCTCAGATGATTATTTTCTACTTGCTGAAGCCAGAGGTTAGAATGGATGCTTTCTCAGGCTGTTACTAAAAGGTAATAAAGTAAGCTATTGAATGTGTATGTTGGAAATTCATAAGATTCTGTTTCTCAAGTTGAAGGTTGTCAAGTTTATTTTATTTGTGGTACTGGGAACTTGAACTCAGGGCTTCACACATACTTTTTGCAAGCACTCAGCCACTGAGCCATATGAGCCCATGTACCCCCAGCCCAAAACATTCTGAATATGATTCTTTCTTTCCTTCCTTCCTTCCTTCTTTCCTCCCTCCCTCCCTCCTTTTCCTTCTTTCCTTCCTTCTTTCTTTTCTTTTCTTTGCTTTGCTTTTTTTCTTTTCTTTTCTTTTCCTTTTCTTCTTTTGCAGTGCTGGAGATTGAAGCCAGCGCCTTGAGTATGCTAGGCAAGTGCTCTACCACAGGGTTACATCCCTATCCCTATGTTTACTTCTGGGTAATGGATGGCTTCTAAGAGGAAAAGATGTTTGAAGTGAGACCAGAGGAGAAGTAGGTCCTATCAGAGCAAGATAGAGAAGGAAAACAAGAGAGCACGGAGACGGTAAGCAGTTCAGCAGAGACTCGAGGGGAGAATGGCGACTGGGTCCTGATGGCTTGATGATCAATGCTAAGAATTCAAAATTGAATTATGAAGGCACCAGGGAACAAATGAAATAATAAAAATGTAGCTATCTTTATATTTATAATATATCCCTTAGAGAGGAGAAATGTGAAGGTAGGCAGGCGGTTATAGTAGTAAATCCTGCAAAAGACAGAGGTAGTTTGAACAAGGATATGGAAGGTACAATGGAGAAAAGCAAATTGACTTTTAAAATACTTGAAAATTTTTTACGTCTTTACTTGCTCATTTAAAAAAATAGATTTTAGTTTTCAGGGCTGTTTCAGGTCTGAAGAAAAATTGCAGAGTTCTGTATACCACCACCCCCTTCACACTGCTCCCACCTCATGTGCACAAAGTTTCTCATCTTATTATCATAATATAAAAATCACATTAGTGCTCAACAACTGAAGAGCCAATGTTGATAAATTACTATTACCTAAATTCCACAGCCCTATGGGAGAAGGACATGGAAATCCACTCCCGAGGTAATCCCAAAACAATCAGCCATTGAAAACCCTAGGAATGGCAGAGAAGCACTGACATACTGCTGGGCATGGCACAGTGTCACATAGTGTTTTGTTCTGTTGTACATAGAGTTGCTATGAGTCAGATCCAACTCCATGACCCCTAACAACAACAAAGTACCTGGACTGCATTAGGTTTCACTTTTTGTGTTGTGCAGTTTTCTTAGTTTTCACAAATGCACAGTGTCACATATTTACTCTCAAAATATCATATGCAACAGTTTCGAGCCTCCAAAATCCTTTTGGCTCAACATATTCACCCCTTAATCTTCTCTATAAAACCTTGGAATCAATGGTCTTTTAGTTGTCTTATAGTTTTGTCTTACTGATGTCTTACAATTTTGCCTTTCCAGAGGTATATAGTTTAAATCATACAGTATACACAGTTTTTTCACCTGGCTTCTTTCACCTAGTAATGTGCATTTAGCATACTTCTAAGTCTTTTGGTAGCTTGTTAGCTCATTTTGTTTTAAATAGACTTTATTTTTTTAGAGTAATTTCAGATTCAGAGGTGCACAGACATCCAATATACCCCAGCTCATTTTTAATTGTTAAGTAATATTCTATTTTTGTTGTTTGTTGTTAGGTACCCTGTGATTCATAGCAACCCTATGTACAACAGACAAAGCACTATTGTCAGGACTTCTCTGCTATTCATAGGGTTTTCAATGGCTGATTGTTGTTTGGGAGTGGGTTGCCAGGTCCTTCTTCCAAGCCTACAGCACCTGGTGTTCCCTGGCAGTCTCACATCCAAGTACTGACCAGGTCTGACCTTGCTTAGCTTCTGAGGTCTGACTGGATCCAATGCCACAGTGGTAGGGGTGCAGGCAGATTGTATTGATTTGAACACAACTTTATCCATTCACCTAGTGAAAGACATCTTGGTTACTGTCAATGTTTGTACTTATGAATAATGCTGTTATAAACACTTATATGATAGCTTTTGTGTGTTTATGAGTCTTTTTTGTTTTGTTTTGTTTTTTGTTTTTTTTAGTACTGGAGGTTGAACCCAGGGCCTAGTGCTTGCATGCTTTGCAAGTGCTGTACCACTGAGCTGCACCTTTAGCCCATTTTTTTTTTTTTACTTTTTGAGACAGGGTCTTGCTCAATTATGCAGACTACCTCTGGTCTCAAACTTGGGATCCTCCTGCCTCTGCTTCCCAAGTGGCTGGGATTACAGGCCTGCGCCACAGTGCCTGGCCTGTATGTAAATCTTTAAATCGTTTGAATAACTACCTAGAGGCGTGATTGTTCTATCATATGGCAAACCTATGTTTAGGCTTTGAGAAACTAGCACACAGCCTTCCTTCCAAAGTGGCTGTAGCATTTTGCGTAACCACTAGCAATGGATGAGAGTTCTTATTGCTCCACATCCTTGTCAGCATTTGGTGTTAGTAGTCTTTTAGATTTAGCCACTCTAGTGGGCATATTGGGAGAAGGACATGGCAATCCATTCCAGAAGCAATCCTGAAACAATCAGCCATTGAAATCCCTGTGAGGGTCACTATGAGTTGGACACAATTGGATGGCATCTAATAACAACAACAATAGTAGGCATATAATGGGATTTCTTTGTTGCTTTAATTTTCAATTCCTTAATGAAATATCATGTTGACCATCTTTTCATGTTGATTTGCTATCTCTTTATCTTCCTTGGTGAGATATCTGTTCAGATATTATGCTCACTTTCTAATTTTTGTTTTCTTGAGTTTTAAGAGCTCTTTTTATTTTGGATTCCAGTCCCTCATCAGATGTGTTTTGCAAAGACTTTCTCCCAGTTTGTAGCTTGTATTTTCATTCTCTTACAAGTGACTTTTCAGACCAAATGTAGTCCAACTTATAAATCTTTGCTTTTGTAGATCATACTTTTGGTACCTAAAAAGTTATCACTAATCTGGAGTCACCTAGATTTTCTCTTATGTTACCTTCTAGAAGTTTTATAGTATTGCATTTTATATTTAGGCCTATGGTTCATTTTGAGTTAATTTTTGTGAAGAGTGTAAAGTCTATGTCTAGATTCATTAGGAAATGCTATAATCTTGTCCTTTATGGTTGAATAAAATTCCCTGGTGTGTATATACTACAATTTCCTTATCCACTCATCTGTTGATGGACACTTAGGTTGATGCCACATCTTGGCCATTGTGAATAATGCCACAATAAACAAAAATGAGCAGGTATCTCTATGGTATAATGACTTATATTCCGTCAGATACATACCCAGGATAGGATAGCTGGGTCATATGGTAGTTCTATTTTTAGATTTTGAGGAACCTCCACACTGATTTCCATAGTAGCTGCACTTATCTATCTTCCTGCCAGCAGTGTATGAGGGTTCCTTTCTCCCTGCCTCCTCACCAGCATTTGTTGTTGTTTGTTTTGTTGATGGAAGCCATTCTGACTGGAGTGAGATGGTATCTCAGTGTAGTTTTGATTTGCGTTTCCCTAATGGTGAAAGATGTTGAACATTTTTCCATGTGATTTTTAGTCATTAGTATTTCTTCTTTTGAGAACTCTCTGTTCAGTTCTTTTGCGCATTTTTAATTGGATAGTTTGATTTTCTGGTGTTAATTTTTTGAATTTTTTGTATATTCTAGATATTAATCCTCAGTCTGAGGTATAGCTGACAGAGATTTTCTTCAATTCTATAGGGTGTCTCTTCACTCTTATGATAGTGGCCTTTGCTGTGCAAAACCTTTTAAATTTCATGCAACCCCATTTGTCAATTTTCATTATTGTTTCCTGTGCTTTGGGGGTCCTATTCAGAAAGTCCTTGCCTATGCCTATGTCTTGAAGTGTTTTCCCTATGTTTTCCTCTAGCAGTTTCAAGGTTTCAGGTTTTATATTAAAGTCTTTGATCCATTCTGAACTGATTTTTGTACATGGTGAGGGAGAGGGATTTAATTTCAATCTCCTGCATGAGGCTATTCAGTTCTTCCAGCACCATTTGTTGAAGACGGTATCTTTTCTTCAACTTATATTTTTAGCATGTTTGTCAAATATAAGTTGGCTATAGCTTCATGGATTTATTTTTGGAACCTCTATTCTGTTCCACTGGTCTACATGTCTATTTTTGTTACTACCATACAGTTTTTGTTACTATAGCTTTTTATTATAATTTGAAATCAGAGATTGTGTTGCCTTCTGCATTGTTCTTTCTACTCAGGATCACTTTAGTGACTTGAGGCCTTTTATGCTTCCATATAAATTTTAGAATTATTTTCTCTATTTCTTTGAAAAATGTCATTGGTATGTATGTATGTACACACACACACACACACACACACACACACACACACACACATATATGAGAGAGAGAAGAAATCCTCAAAACTAAATCTGTAAGTATTCTAATTTAGGTGAATAGGAATTGACTGTGACAGGAAAGGAGCCCCTTCTATAACATCATAGAGGCATAAGAGGGAATTTTTAAGGAAATATGTCAACTGAGTCAACTACTGCAATAGGTCATGTGAGACAATCATAAGAACATGCATCTTGGATTCACTATAAGCTGATCAATGACTTTTGAAGGAGTTTCAGCAGATAGGATTGGTGGTAGGGATGCAGTAGATTGAAAAGGAAATACCACCTTAGAAAGCATAGAAAGTTAGAATAGCAACTGTTTCAAGAAATTGGTGAAGCAGAAGAGAAAAAAAGGTTCTTAAGTATGTGTGTGGGAAGGCAGGTAGTCTAGGTTGATGAAAGAGAATTGTTCTAGTTTCAATATTGATAGGGCAGGTTGGGGACTGAGCAGCTAAGGGGAACTTCACTGATGAGACTGGAGGACAGTCATTTCATACTTGAGGGGGAACAAGCATTACCTGGAAAAAAATTTTTAATGTACATATTTTATATTAAGTCCAGAGATTCTATTTCTGAGTGTCTGAACCGAGCCTTCTATATCTTGTCAACTTCCCTATGTGATGATGATGTTGGTGTTTCATAGATGATGTTTTAGTAAACAAAAGAAAGGAAAAGATTATAGAGAGTAATGGTGAATTCTCTGAGAATGCAAATTGAGAATTAATTTTATCCATTATAACAAGAGCAAGAGAAGGCTCATGTATTGCTTGGAGATAAAAAGTTGAATGGTTCTTCTCTGGTATGAAATTGGTGAATTTTCCCCTTAGAATAAGAGATCAAGTTTCAAGAGACAGGCAAAGACTGGAAGTAGCTATAATGAACAATGGGGGAGAATGTACAGTCATAAAATGAAGGATTTCTGGGAAATTTCAAGAACCTAGTGGAGGCTTGTAGATACTAAATTTATAGTAGCAGTCATCTGAATTGCTTTGTGTGTGTGTCTGTAAACCAAGCCCAGCCTCCCAGAGTGATAGAAAGTGTGATTTTTGAGGAATGAATGATAAAAGATAATGAAGAAAGGAGTTACATTTACTGCCAAGAAAAATGTTGACATGATAAAATCCAAATGAACAAGAAAATAAGAAAAGGGAGAGGGTTACCAGTGAGGCAAAGGGAGATGAACTAGGGCGCAAAGGTCCTAGTGAAGCCCAGCTCAGAAAGATAAATCTTTGTGGTACTGAAGGGAATGTTTGATTAGAAGATTTCAGAGTTTCAACAGTTCTGGGTGAAGCCAAATTGCAAAGGATGTAGTCCTAGGAATGCAATAATTAGATGAGGTGAAGATCACTAAAGATGAAATAGGTTAAGAAATGTAGAAGCCAGGGTCTTTGGCAGGCTGACTCCAATAGCTTTACATTTCTGTCAGAGAACTAGAAAGTGCCAAATGATGCATGTGCATGTATTTTTACTCAGAATATGCATGTAGATCAATGCATTACTTCTGTGAGGATAAGTTTGCATATGCAATGTGACCTTTAGTTATAGAATGAATTTGTCACCTCAAGGAAGTCAGTGCCCCAGAAATCAAATCATTTAGATTTCTTTATTCTGTTAAGGTAAAAGCAGCTAAGAAAAAAGGTATTAATTATAATAGAATTCTTTTCTTCGTTGCAATTAACTTAAAAATTTCTCTGCTTTGCCTATTTTTGGCCCTCCATGCCATGAGATCATCGAAACAGGCACTGGTGCTGCCACTGCCATCCCTTCCCTGCCACCATTCTGGACTGATTCTCTACCTCTGAGCTCCCAATAAACATTTCCCTCCATAAGTTTGTTTGAGTTTGTTTTTCTGCTACAGTGACAACAGTTGACTAATACAGAAAATTGGTACCAGACAGTGTGAACATTGCTATGCAGAAACCTAATCATGGGGTTCTTAGACCTTTGGAACTTGTTAGCAGGAAGAATCTGGAAAAGTGTGGACAAGCAGGCAAGAGAAGCCCTGGAGGGCATGAGGGGCAGTTCTGATGGGAGTTAGGAAAACTGGAATACTGTTGCTGATACAAATATAGAAGAGACTCCCAGAGTTTTAGAGGAAAATGAGGATTCTTTGGGTTACAGACTAGAAGTGATTTGTGTTATACTTTAGCAAAGAGACTACATTTTCTCCATGCCCCAAAGATTTGAGTGAAGCTGAATTTAAAAGTAATGAACTGATTAACTTGGTGGAGAAAATATCATAAGGGCAGTAAGATACAGGGGATATGGGGATATGGCTTGGTTACTGCTTGCTGCATTCAGCAAGAGTTACAGAAAAATGGAGAAAATGGCAGAACAGGAAGATCTGAAAAATGTGAAGTTTAAGGAGAGAGAAAGCGGTGGCTTATCTAAAGTTACTGGGGAAAAGGCTGTTTCAGGGCTGGTTTGGGCCAGGTGGCCTTAATTGTTAAAGAGATAAACCACAGTGAAGGAAAGCCTTGACCTTTTCATTGGAACAAAAGAAATTCCCTCATGGCACAAAGGAGCCCCTCCCCCTTCCCCCATCTAAGGCCACAGGGTGTGAAAAGGGAGTATCTGTAAAGCTGACTCCTGGATTTAAAAAGGAAGTGTATGAAACTCTGTCTCCTAGATGCACTCCTGAAAAAATGCTACCTAGGGAAATGATTTCTCAGCCTGGGCACACAGACATAGGCTGCAGATGTCATTCAAAAAAGTGAAGCTACCTCTTGAGCTGGCAGCAAAACTTGGTGGTATCCATGTGGTGCTGGTTTTGCAAGCATGCAGAATGCAAGAGTTAAGGAAGTTAATGGAAGTTGCCACCAAGGTTCCAGAAGATCGCCTGTAAGGCCAGGCAATGTGTACCAGGGCTGGGTTCCCTAAGCAGAGCTCCTGAAGGGCTAAAGCATGAACATTTGAGGGTGGTGTCTCAGTAGCAGTGGAGACCCCAGAATGTTGGAGATGTCAGCAATGGGAAGCATTTGCCCAGGGAAGCTTCCAGTAAGAAGTACAACCAGCCCAGGGGGGCTGTTTGTGACAAGGCTAGTGGAGTGGAACCACCCAAGCTTATTCCAACCTAGATAGGGCCAGGTGCAGATGTTGTCACATGTGCCAGATGCCAGACTCAAATTGATAGAGTTTGTTAGCCCAGTAGGATATTGGTCTTGCTATGGACCAATCTTTCCTTTCTGTTCCTCTATTCCTTCATTTTGGAGTGGGAATGCTTACTCTGTGCCATTATATGTTGGAAGTATGTAACCTGTTTTTTGCTCTTAAGGGGTCCACAGTGAAGTTTGCCTTGAGTCTCTATGTAGACTTGGACTTTTGAACACAGTTGAGGCTGTGTTCAATTTCAAGGTGACTTCGAGTCAGTGTACAATTCATAGCAACCCTACGTACAATAGATAACACTATTGTTGTGCTTCCCTGCTGTTCATAGAGTTTTCAAAGGCTGATTGTTTTTTGTGAGTGGGCTGCCAAGTCCTTTTCCCAAACCTACAATACCTGGTGTTCCCAAGTCTCCCATCCAAGTACTAACCAGGCCTGACCATGCTTAGCTTCCAAGATCTGATGGGATCAGACGCCACAGTGGTATGGCTGCAGACAAATGCTAATATAGATAGTACCAAATATAATAAAGTGACTTCCTGCTAATAACTTTAAAGGATACAGAATATTCTGCAGAGTTTTTGGCAATATATTTCTACATATTTTGCTTTTGGTTAAGCTATAGAGTTTGCTTCCATGTTACCTACTTTCCAGTGAGGTTGTAATCTATGAACTCTAAAAAATAAGTTATCTTCACTGTTTCTCTTTTTTTTAATCTTAAAGGAAGGGGTATATTAGTCAAGGGTGACCTGGCAAAGAATTTTAAAGTTTATAAATATTAAAAACAAGACCAAGTGCTGTAGCCTCATTTAAGAAGGGACCAAATGTTCTAATTACATTTTTATCTTTGACATTTTCTCACTGCCTTTATACATTCCTGGAGTGATTAACTTAAAAATAACAATTTTGGAAATAAAAATCCAATATTCACTCTTCTCCCCATAGTTGAGTTAACCCTACATAGTATATCTCCTTTGTTGATCTACATTGCTAGTGTCACATATGGAAGGCAATCAAGGATGTTTACAACATTTTTATCTGTTTAGTTTAATGCTGCAATCACAGAGATAAAAGTACTGATCATTTTACTTTAATAATGAACTCAATAAAATTTTTTCCTTGGGGTTAATGTGTACTCTTATTTCAGTCCTTTTTTTCATCTTTATTAGCCAAAAGCATCACATCTTTTTTAATACTTTATTTCCTATTCAGCATTTGTATGTGACATCTTTGCAATAACTTACTTGAAGACTCTCCGGCTTTCTCTGTTCTTTTTAAACAGGATTCATAGAAAACCTGAAAAGGTGATGGTATAGTTAGTTTCCATTTTGCACCTGGTTTGAATTGTCTAGAGCAACCAGTAGTATGGTAGTAGAAGAAAAAGAAGGTGGAAGAAATATAGTGGTCATTTATTAAGTCACATAATATGATAGCCTGCAGCCATACCACTGTGGAGTCCAATCCCGTCAGATTTCGGAAGTTAAGCAGAGATCTGACCTGGTTAGTACTTGGACGAGATTCTGCCTGGGAACACCAGGTGCTATAGCCTTGGGAGAAAGACCCATCAACCCACTCCCCCAAAACAATCAGCCATTGAAAACCCTATGAATAGCAGAGAAGCCCTGACAATAGTGTTTTGCCTGTTGTATGTAGGGTCGCTATATGTTGGACACCAACTTGGCAGCACCTAACAACATATTGTGATAGAATATGTGCTACATTTGGTGTAACCTTTTCCTACTGCCTGTCTTCATGTCCTGAAGGTATACTGCCTTTATAATCTTGTCTATATTCTTTATCTTTAATACACTAATTCTATGTACTGTAAAAAAGTATGTGCTATATTTTCATTTAATCTTCACCAAAATTTCTAACTCTAATATATAGGTCTATGACTCATTTCAGATTAAATTTTATATGTTGTAGGAAGTAAGGATCAAGGTTATTACTTTTTTGGTAGATAGATACCTAACTGTTCAAATTCCTTTAGTGAAAAGACTATCCTTTCTGAATTGAATATGTGAGTCTATTTCAGGCCTGTAGTCTGTTCCACTAATCAGTTTGGGTTTAATTTGCTCTTCTTTTTCTAGTTTTTTTTTTTTTATAAATTGAAATTGTAGTTCATTCATTTAAAACATATTGTCTTCTAATATAAATACTTAATGTTGAAATTTCTCTCTAGATGTATTACCTGCATCCCACAATTTTGATATTTTGAATTTCCATTTTCATTCAGTTTAAAATATTTTCTAATATTCCTTGTGATTTTTTTCTTTATCTATGTGTTACTTAGAAATGGGTTGTTTAATTTTCATGTATTTGGGGGTTTTTCCAGATATCTTTTTCTTAGTGATATTTAGTTTAATTGTGTTGAGGTCAGAGAACATTATTTGTATGACTTCAACCTTATTAAGTTTTTTGAGACTTGTTTTATGACTAGCATATGGTCTGTTTTGTGGAAAAACTGTCTTCTGCTATTATGCAGAATGTTTCATAAATGTCAATTAGGTCATGTCAGTTGAAATAGTTTTTCAAGTGTTTTATACCCTTGCTGACTTTCCATTTTCTTGTCTAAGAATTACAGATAGAGGAATGTTGCAATCTCCTACTACAATTGTGTATTGTTTATTTCTCATTTCCATTCTATTATTGTGAATTTGTTTGTTGCCTCTTTTAGTCCTATCAATTTTGTTTCATGTATTTTGAAGATCAATTATCAGATGCATACAAGCTTATTCCTCTGGATGAAGTAGTACCTTTATTATTATGAAATGCTTCCCTTTATGCGTGATAATATTTTTTGTTTCAAAATTTACTTTGTCTGATATTTACATAAACCATCAAGCATTTTGTAGTTTTGTGTCTTCAGAGTATATCTTTAAGTAGTCAATTGTATTTCAAAGAGATTAAAGGTGAAAAAATATTTTCTATATTTGATATATATTTATTATTTTTGACATTCTTCATTCTTTGTATTATTCTAAGTTAGCATAGGTTATCATTTTCTTTATGGCTGAAGAACTTACTTTAACATTATTTGTAATGCCAGTCTGCTGTGGAGATTGGAGAATAAATAATCTGCTACTCCTTTATGGCAAGAAGATGAAACCAAACATTTCAATGCTGCTCTTCAGAGAGTCCTTCTCTGAGCTTCAGAGGCTCTGCCATTTCCCATAATGTGAGAATTCTCTAGGGCCAAAAGAATGTACCGTGAAAAGCGTCTACCCCCTTCTACCTATGGTATATTCTGGATACTCAGGATCTAGGAAATTTCTATTTAAAAAGCATAGCATGGTTTCCAGCCCAGACCTCTTCTCGATGACAGATCTAAGGGTAGCTACCTGCTGGAGGGGTGTGGGTGCAGCACAGATGAGCGCAGTGAAATGTCTTGTCTACCTATATGCTTGACAGGACCCTACGGTGTAGTATAGATCTGCATGGGCAAAAAGAAGTTAGGGAGCATATGAGAGGTCAGCTTCTCCCCAGACTACCATTTTTGAAATCGAATTTAGAATTCTAGAATCATAAATGCAATCTAGCATTTAGAGTTTCAAGGTAGGAACATAAAGTGTATTGTATTTAACATCTTACTGATTTAATTTAACTTTTAAGTATTAGAGGCATGGAATATGGGCCTCTGTTTGTACTCTTGCCCTAAGCCCTTCAAATGTGAGGTGTGACTGGCTTATTCTCCTTGTAGTGCAACATGTATTTCTTATATTTGGCCTTTTCCTTCTCCCTTTATCATTCTATAACTTGATAACATTATTGTTGATGGGTACCATGAGTTGAATGTGACTCATAGCAACCCTATGTACAACAGAACAAAACATTACCCAACACTGTGCCATGAACATGATCTTTTTTATGTTTGAATCCAGTGTTGCAGACACTGTTTCTTCTCACTTTGAGTCATGCCACATCAGCCAAAGAAGGTCCCAGTGGCTTTACTCCATTTCCATCACTAAGGTTGCCTCTACTTTGAGAGTCAACTCTTCCCTAGTTGTTTCTTGAATGCCTCCCAGCCTGGGGGGGCTCATTTTCCTGCACTATATTTGACAGTGATTCTCTGCTATTCATAGGGTTTTCAATGGCTAATTGATTCAGGATTGGGCTGCTGGGTCCTTCTCCCTAGTCTGTCTTAGTCTGGAAGCTCAGCTGAAGCCTATCCACTGTGGGTAGCCCTGCTGGTATCCTAAATACCAGTGGCATAGCTTTAAGTATCACAGCAACATGCAAGCTCCCCACAGCACAACAAGCTGACAGGCATGTTGGGAAAACAGGATGATAGCCTCCCCAAATTTCCACTAACCCAGTTGTAAGTCAGAACAGCAATGTATTAAATGTTGTCCACTAAAGGATTAGGGACAAGTTGACACACAAGACTGAAAATGACTCTCTCTGAAGGGGAGGGGAAAGAGAATATGCCTTTAGACTATAATAGCATGTTAAACTAGTCACCAGAGAAACTCATAAAGAAAGTGAAATGGGCTAGGCAGTGTAATAGGTTAGTAGATTCTTGAGAACCAGACTTTTTAGGATCAACTTCTGCTTCTGCCACTTACTAGTTGTGGGACCTAGGTCAAGTTTCTAAATCCATTTGTACATCAGTTTCCTCATGGGTATAATAGCAGCAACCACCATATGTGATTATTTTAAGGACAAGTTATTTGATAATTATGAAGCAAGTGGAAGAATGCCTGGTAGATAGTAAACTCTCAACATATCTTAAGTTACTATATTAGCTAAGCTGATTTTTTCAGGACTCCAGCTGTACTTTCCATATATTTCTGTTGCATATTTTAGATTTGGATGATCTTTTCTTGATAACATTAGGGTAATCTGTGGAGCTGACTGCATTTTACTCTAAAGCTGGCTCAATAGTCTTCTGAACAAATGGGAAGACTATATTCCCCAGCTTTCTTTGGTGTTAAGTTGGTACTATATGATTGGGTTCTAGAAAAAGGAATATGTACCAGATTTATGTATATCACTGTTAAGAATGGTCATAAAATCCTCTGCTATACTTTCTTACCTACTCCATCAGCTGACTGGATTATTCTAGGATTACCTTGAATTTGTAAAATGGCAAAAGCCATAAGATAGAAGCACTTGAGTCACTAAATAACAATTTATAGAGTTACCACTTAAGAGAATCACCAAACCACATATTTGCATTGGATTTGAATTAGCATTTAATTTAGCCAATAAGATGTGAGGTTATCCTATTCAAATGCAGAATTTATATGTTGCAGTGGGGTGCTTTCATAAAAAATTTATGTTACGTTGAATTGGCTTAGTAATTGCCTGAGAATCAGCAAGGAAACTGAATCTGGCCACTAGAAAAATGGTAATCTTGTTACAAGGTGGCAAGACATTTGGTAAAGCTTTTTCGTGTGGACTCATGGAAGGTGGAACATATACTTATGGAAACAAAGCTGTATAGGAAGAAATGAGAATCATAACTTTAACACTGTATTATTATTGGCTGCATTTTACCAGGAAAAGTATTGGGAAACAATTGGTTAGTTTATAAGCATAAATGAAAGGAAACAGAAAAATCAGAAATTCAGACTTTGTGGTGTATTAGTCAACTGTTGTTGCTGTAGTAGAAAAACCAACTGAAACAAATTAATGGAAGAAAAGGTATATTGGGAACTCACAATTGGAGGATCAGTGTATAATGGCAGCAGCAGCAAGCATGGAAGCAGCAACCAGACTGTGACAATGACTTCACAGCATCCTGGGGCAGGAGGCAGAGCTTCCCTGAACCCCAGGTCCAGGTATAAACCTCCAAAACCCACCCCTAGGGAGCCACTTTGGTAGAGCAAGAATCCCACCTCCAAAAGTTTCATGACCTCCCAGGGACAGGGCCACCTGCTGGAACTAAGCCTTACAACTCATGACCTTTGGAGGACATTCAGATTTAAACCATAACATTAGTGTATTGGAATCATCAGCTGTTTTAGAATGCAAACGATGAGAAATGTAACTGAAAAGGAAAAAGAGAAAGAGGGAGAGAAAGAAGAAAACTCAAAGAAGGAAGGAGGGAAAAAAGGAAGAAAGGAAAACTTTAAGCACCAGCAGCCCAGTAAAGGTATGCAAAGTGATCCACACACAAAATCAGCTTCAGGACAGGATCTTTTCATTCAGAAGTTCCAATCTCAGTGTAGCTGTTTTTCAATTGAAAGAGGGTAGCATAACATTGATGCAGAGAGAGAAAACAAATTTGAAAACTGTGTCTAGCAAAGATCTTTGAATGTGCATTTTAGCACATATAAATACTGGGAAGCAAAGTGATCAGAAACCTATGAAAGTTTTGGGAGTTCTTATTTCCAAAGAAACCATAAACTAAACAGACACCCTCCCCTCACCATTTTGATCATTTTAGGTTCCAAACAACCATTGGTACTCCAAAGTTTCATTATGCATAAGGTTGGCTTTTAAGGATCCCAAAAAGAGTGATCCCCTCTCCCATTTCTCACATGGCCAAGGGGAACAGTGGGCAGGGTGAGCTCTCAGAGGATGGAGCCAGGTCACAGTGAAGAACAGACCAAGCAAAATTTTTTGAATGACTTTTCCTGCCATCATGGCAGGATTCATCACTCTCTCTATTCTAAAGCACTTCATAATTGCTTCAGGGCTTTTTCAATTGTTCCCTTTATAAAGGGGAAAATTTATTGCTGTTGTCCTGTCTCACTGTTGCATAGTGTTTCTGTGTATGTGTTGGAGGTAAGCAAATAATTTATCTTTTAATTCATAGCTTACTAGAACACAGGAAGAACTGTGCATCATCTGGAGACTCTGACCTCTGAGCAGGATGTAGTAACTGGTTGTGACTTTGAGGTATCCTCACACCAATGTGGCCAGAAGGAAGTCTATAGCTGACACAGACTAGAGGTCCAGAAATTACTGGTAGAGTTTATCTACTTGAGCACAAAACGAACACTGCATTTTCCTCTCTCTATCTTGAAATTAGATTAAAATCATATGACAAATTTCTGGTCAACAGTTTGTTGTATAAGTGACACATTCGATTTTTAGGATTAGCCTCAAAACCCTTTGTGCAAGCCTCCATTTTCTTTTCACTTTATCAGCTGGCTGAGGATGTCAGAGGGACCTGAAAGCCATAAAATGGAAGCAGCCTGGTTCCTGAAATGCTTTTTGGAGGAGAGCTGCCTCAGAAAACTATATGACCAGGAATGTTCTTGACTGCTGAAGCAGCAGTCAAGAAATCAAAAGACGCATTGCTCTAGGAAAAGCTGTTGCAAAAGATCTCTTTAGAGTATTGAAAAGCAAAGATGTCACATGGAAGACGAAGGTGCGTCTGGCTCATGCCATGATATTTTCAGTGGCATCATATGGTTGTGAAAGCTGGACATTGAACAAGAGAGACAGAAAAAGAATTGATGCTTTTGAATTGTGGTGCTGGAGACGTCTATTGAATATACCATGGACTGCCAAAAGAACCAACAGATCTGTCCTAGAAGAAGTACAACCAGAGTACTCCTTGGAAGCAAGAACGGCCAAACTGCGTCGTACATATTTCAGACATGCGTCGTACATATTTCAGACATGTAGTCAGGAGAGAACAATCCCTGGAGAAGGACATCATGTTTGGAAGAGTGGCAGGTCAATGCAAAAGAGGAAAACCCTCCACCAGATGGATTGACACAGTGTCTGCAACAATGGGCTTAAACATAAATAAGATGGTTTGCCTGGCACA
>VMDO01026852.1:0-26087 GCA_007922755.1 Pedetes capensis
GGGGGGGTGGTGTTCCTCTGAAGAGGAAGGATGGTTGAAACTTAGTTTCCTTGTGCCTTCCTGCCACCCCTCAAACTGTATAAAAACCCCAAGCCCCTCTTCTTCCAGGTGGCCTTCCCTCCCTTGCTAGGGAGACTCTATGGAGGGTTGACCCCGGTGCCGGAAATAAAGCCTCATGTTTATTGCATCGATCTGTGACTCAGTTTCTCTCTGGGGCCTCTCTCCTTGAAGATCCTAATTTGGGGGTCCTACAAGTTTACATTGCAATACTGGTCACCCTGACCTGTCCTAACAACCTAAAATTCTCATTTATATACCCCAAATGCAGCTGAACTAGTCATCAACAGATGAGGCATATGTGATTGCATGGACCCCATGTTCATGGTGTGAGTTTTGCTCAGGCATCCAAGTTCAAATGAGGAAACGAAGAACTCAGAAAACTCTCTCTGAGATGGGGTTATTATCCCACTAAGAAGTTCTAATTTACCTTGCTCATTCTGGTTATGCCATTCACCAGCTCTTCTGAACTTAGACATTAGCTAAGTTTCCTAGTGTAGCAGCATTACTATGCTGAACATAAAGGAGGGAAGGTAAATATGTGAAACACAGAAACTAATTTTCAGACTTGCCAAGCAGCTTTCCAATTTTCAAGAGGGTAGAAACCATCTCCACACCTGGATGCCATTAAATTTCACATTGTTGTTTATGCCAAGGAACCACAACTGAACGTGGACACTTAAGATTTAAAAGCAGCCACCTGGGAAAACATTGCTGAAAAAGTAAATTCTGGAAATTGTGCTCTCTAATTATCTTTCACATAAGAAACAAAGCAAAGCAAAACAAACAAAAAACATCTTCTAGTCTCTGTCCTACTGCCAATACTTTTAATTCAGTAGTAGAAGGGAGGTAGTACAATAAAGATAGCTTTAAATAAAATGAAAAGAAAGTTAAATAATCATCTTATGAGTTTGATCAAAGTAGGCATGGAAAATTCTAGCTAAATAACACAGGAACCTTTTCCCTGATGGGTGTTTACTACTAACACTTACTTGGAAAAAAATAAAAAATATATATAAATGAGTACATTTTTCAGTTTCCCTCCCACATTCCCTGTATGACAGAGTTCTCAGTCGGGGAGAAAAAATGTCTCCTTCTGAGGAAGTTTCAGAATCTAGGAGAGCAAAAATAGCCTGTTCAATAAAGTGCATTCAAATAAAACTATTATAGTTTTGAAAAAAAAAACATCTATTGCTCTTTTGAATGCAAACAGAAATGCTCAACAAAACATTCTCTGTCCCCTTTACAGAGAAATACATCAAAATTTCTTGGTGAAAAAGCATATTTATTTTATAATATGCAGACAATGGCTTTAAAATTTTTGAAATGACTTACCATAATGCATGACTATTTTTAAATGTCACTTTGCCTTTTTAATAGACATAATGCCTTTTATATTTTTCAAGGGTCTTCTAAGTTTTCAAAGAACTATGATTTAAACATCACTATTAAAATTTGTTTAAAAAAATTGGAAATCTTAATCTAGAAATGTCTAATGTAACTGACTGACAAGATAGGAAAATATATCTTTTTTTTTTTTTTTTTTGGTAGTTGGGGGCTGAATCCTGGGCCTCATACATACCTTGCAAGCACTCTGCCACTAAGCTGCACCCCCAGCCCCTTATATATTTTTTGTCTTGAGCCAGGGTCTTGCTAAATTACACAGGCTGCCTCTGGCCTGAACTTGTGATCCCCCTTCCCCTACCTCCCAAGTTGCTTCAATTACAGCTGTGCATCACCATGCCCAGCAGAAAACACATCTCTTTCCTTTAAAGTCACATATACCTATGATCTATGCTATAGTTTGGCTCTCAGATGTCTCCTAAAGACCCTTATGTTAAAGGTGTGGTCCTCAGAGTAGTGCTATTGGGAGGTGGTGGAAATTTTAGGAGCTGGGCCCAAGTGAAAGCAAGTTAGGCCATTGTGGGCTGCCTGGTTCTTGATCAGAAACTGGTTTGTATGCTCCTAGTTTCCTAAACAAAATAAAATGAATATCAGGATTTCAGCCTCTTCAGCACTAGGGTAGGCAAGTAGAGAATCTGAGTTGAAAAGAGAAGCTAGACAATGTCTCTTCTTCATCAGCTGAGATTCACTGAGATCAGATCTTGTCAGGCACTTCCACTGAGTGCCCATCGAAACATGCACTTCAATAAATACTCCATTGATAGGCAAAAGTCTGCTTTCATTAGAGAAAGGTAGGTGAGCACTTAAAAGTCTCTGAGAACATTTTTTAAAAATTCCACATTTGTTTTGGATGATGACACCAACAGACCAATAAGCCCTAGTTTCCCCAGTTAATGACCATCAAAGACAAAATTTGCTTGAACTTGTGAATTGTTAGAATTTATATTTCTAAGAAATCCATGATGTTATCACTTACATTATAGTTTGGGCTATGATAACAACATCATCATCTCTGGCTAGCCTGTTGATGGCCTCTCCTTGTTGCCAGAAGATTTCTGGCATGGGCCTGTCATCCATGAATGGCTGCCTTCTATGAGTTTTGCTACCTAGCCTCTGTCTGCACCTTCTTCTTCAGATGCACAGGAATGATTGATTGACACCCCGACATGGAGTTTCCAAGCAATTTTTAGAGTTTGACTATCATGAGGGAAGGCCACCAGCTATGGAACAAGGTGGAGAGTAACTAAATAATTGCTTTCAAGTACTTACCTCTTTCCTGAGTATAACCATGTTTCCTGGAGGTGGAGAAAAAAGGAAGTAATGCTAATGATTTTGTCAATTGAGCATTTGCAGTCCATGTAGAAAATCTTTTACTATTTAAGTTTGTAAAATTCTCAACATGTCATTGTTTTCTCTGAATGTCTTTGGATAGTTAGCATGAAATTTTCCTGAAAGTCAGAAAGATAAATTAGAGTTTGTAACAGTTATGTTTTCTTCTGATTGTTTTCCTTTACCAACTGGGAACGATTCTCTCCACCTGGATTTCTCTTGCCTACCTATAAAGTCAGGCTGGGATTTAGCTCAGTTGGTAGAGCGCTGCGCTGCAGTCTCTGAGGTCCCGAGTTCAATTCCCAGCACCCCAAAAATGGGAGAAGGACCTGGCAATCCACTCCCAAGGCAATCCCGAAAAACAGTCAGCCTTTGAAAACCCTATGAGGGTCACAAATAATCATTACACAGACTGTAACATATTCTTAAAGGACATTAGCTAATTAAAGTTAAATTCTATGATAGCAGCTATTTGAAATCCAGAAATTTAAGAGTCATCATAAGTATCTTCAGGTCATTATCAGATAATTGACTGAATATTTTTGCTTGGATTTTGAATTATGCATAATTGTTGTTGTTAGGAGCCACTGTCAGCATGAGTCAGTATGAGTCAGATACCGACTCGATGGCACCTAAAAACAACAACAACAACCTATAAAGTCAGACTATCTTTGGATTTCTTAGCATGAGAGTAAAGGATAGGGAGAAGGCACAGGACAAAGTATCATAGCTTCTTCAAACTTTTTATCAGACCTACCTACTGATCTTCAAAACTAAAAATGGTATAGTGCACTTTCTAAAATATTAACAGTGCTGCATGCAGCTGGACCGAAGTTTATACTTTGTTTTTTGACTTCTTGATTCTTTTTGCATTTTTGACACATAAAATTTTTATATGTTTATGGGGTACTATATGATGTTTTGACAAATACATTCACCATGTAATGTTCATATCAGAGCAAACATTTATTTCCTCAAACATTTGCCATTTGTTGTGGTGAAAATATTGAGAATACTTTATTCAGTTATTTTGAAATATATACTATATTACCTATAGTAACCATACTGTACAAGATAGTGCAAAACTTATTTCTTTAGTCTGACTGTAACTTAGTATTTCTTGACTAATTTTTCTCCATCCTACCCTCTCCCCTTTACCTAAACATTTGTTGTTGTTGTAGTTAGGTGCCATTGAGTTGGGTAGACTCATAGTCACCCTCATAGGGTTTTCAATGGCTAATTTTTTTCAGGATTACTTCAGGAGTGGATTGCCATGTCCTTTTCCCAGGAAAACTGTACATTTTTTGAGATGTATAACTTATCACTTAAATTATAGCATCACTAAATTCAAATAAGTCATAATTAGAATACATTTTTAATTCTTCTCTCCCAACAATATTAAGTCAATTTTAGGGATCCTAAAAACATTTGTGTATTTTGTCTAAACAGAAAATGAGCATGTTTGTCTGTTTCTAGATATGTTTACACTATTAACTTTTATATTAAGAAAAGGTTATATCAGCTTATTCCATTCCTTAATTTGAAAGTAAAGCTTTTATACTTCATAGCTTTATTTTTTTTTTACCTAACTACACCTCTTGAATTATTTCTAGCATCTTTTCTCCTAATTAACATACTTCTGATGACAATATTGATAATGATAAGTGTAGTGTTAATGGGCCACCTCCACAACATTGAATCCTAATTAGCATAATTTAGATGCTAGAAACCACTCAGGCTAGAGTTTAGACTAAAGTATATCATACACATATAATACACTGTTTACTCTGAAACATTTAAAAATAATCATTACACAGACTGCAACATATTCTTAAAGAACATTAGCTAATTAAATTTAAATTCTATGATAGCAGCTATTTGAAATCCAGAAATTTAAGAGTCACCATAAGTATCTTCAGGTCATTATCAGATAATTGACTGAATATTTTTGCTTGGATTTTGAATTATGCATAATTGTTGTTGTTAGGAGCCACTGTCAGCATCCAACTCACAGTGACTCTGTGTACTACAGGCAAAATAGTATTGTTAGTGCTTCTCTGCTACTCATACGGTTTTCAATGGCTGATTGTTTTGGGGGGGACTGGACTGCCAGGTCTTTCTCCCAAGCCTACAGCACCTGGTGTTCCCAGGTGCTCTCCCATCCAAGTACTAACCACACCTAATCCTGTTTAGCTGCCAAGATATGACAAGATTGGATGCCACAGTGCTATGGCTGCAGGTGACATATTGCATACCATTCCTTAATTCAGGAGTATGAGCTAATACTAATACTAGCTAATGCTAATACTAGCTTTGAGTTATATGATGAGTTTAGTTGGGCACCACCTTGAGCATATGTGAGAATAAAAATCTATGTATCATACAACCTACTTGAATAACTTCTATGGCAAATTATAGCAGTTCTCTTCAAAGGGATTCCAAAGATTAATGTTCCTCATACCAAACTTGGAAAAGACCTGGAATATTTTCATGGGTCTTTATTCTATTTGCCTATCTCCCTTAGTTTACTAAATTCAGGATATATCACTTTCAATTATGTGACATTTCTTCTATAAGAATTGTTTACATTTTCATGGAAAAATTTATACCACTCAAAAGTCTATTAATAATGTTGTAATAAATATGTAATCCAATGAGTACTTGCACTATCCCAGATACTCTGATGGATGCCCAAAGGTGTATAATTTCTTTTAATTCTCTTAACTAGGCTACAAGTATAGTATTAATATACTACTTGTATGCATAATGAAAATGAAAATGTGAGAGATTAAATCTTTGTCTAATAGCTAGCATATTAATGGAGACAAGTTTCAAAGACAGAATAGTTTGAATCCAAAATAAACACAATCCACTATGGCACTAATCAAAAATGCAGTAAATTCTAACTCTGGTCTTAGTTGCATAAAAAGCCTGTCAATTTTGTTAGCATGGATTTCATCTTCCAACCAACTCTGTCATTTGAATTTCCTTAATAGAGTCTTGGACACATTTTCTCTTTTTCTCTTTATTGCTTGCACATAGCATAGCTCTTTTCTATATTTATCAAGATAAAATTGTTCCAGGCTTAATACCTTATATGATATTCATGATTTTTAACAGAAAGATTAAAAATATTTAACAACTGGTATGATACAGCAAGGGGCTGGGGTTAGCTCAGTTGGTAGAGTGCTGCTTTGTGCATTCTAAGGTCCTCGATTCAATCCCCAGCACTGCAAAAAATGGTTGAAGGACCTGACAGCCCACTTTGGAGAGCAATCTTGAAACAGTCAACCTTTGAAAACCCTAAAATAGCATAGAAGTACTGACATAGTGTCAGACATGGCAGTTTTGAGTAGTGTTTCTTTCTGTTGTACATAGGGTCACTCTGAGTCAGACCTGACTCGACAGCACTTAACAACAATGAACAACGGTGGCATGGCAATGACATGTCAGAACACACCAAAGAGCAATTAGGCTTATCCATAAATAATGGCTGTCTTGAAACATGAGCTGAAATAAATTTCTAGCCTCTATATCCCACTGAAATTCATAAATAACAGTGTCATGGAGAGAAATTCCTAGCTGAAACATCTCTCATCTTTTATGTGCTGAATTATCATAATGAAGCTTGACTCTTAAAGGATTCATTGGAGGAATAATAGAGGGAACTAGGATATTGAAGTGGTCTAGGCTTGATGCTCCCTGTTAAGAGCTGCCCATCTACAGAAGTCATTTACCTCCTCCAGTCTGGAAACAGGGGTCACAGAGCTGCTCTTAGTTCTGAGGCTTATGAGCAACAGATCAGTGTGTGTCTACGTTCTCACCATAACTGATGATGAGTAGGAGAGATTTTGTATGCTATTGTTCACTCCCCATGGTTCTTCCATGGCTCCCCTTGCTGTTTCTCTCAAATAGACTATTCTAAAGACAAAATAAACAGATACTCAAGATTTTTATATCAACTCTCTTTTAATTCCTGTTTTCTCCTCTCCTCTGAACTTTGCATTTGTTGCTGATTTTCATCGTGCTCCTATATGAAACCTCGAACAAAAGAGAAAAATCTGTTCAAAATGTCTTTAGGTAATGGCTCAGGAAACTCTGCCTTACAAAATTAAAACTGAAAAGGGATTCCATTGAAAAGCCGTTTCTTCTTGTAATGCCCACCCCTTAAAGGATCACTTCCAAATGATTTGTGTTTGCTTCATACTCTTATTTATACTTATGATTTCAAGTGATTATCTCCCTATTTTATACCTACCTATACTTTGTGTATTTATTCTGAGATCCATACTTCTGTTTCCCTTTAATTGATTATATCATCCTTAATGCTTCAACAGAATTATTTTCCATCCCATTACAGATTTACAAAACTCTATCACCTCCAAATCCTACCATTATCCCCCTTCTGGGTACCAAACTCCGAAATCTGCATCTTCCTCTCTCTCTGACTACCTTTTCCAGATAATACCTGCCATTTAAACTTTAGTTAACTAATTAATTGACTAACTTGCCCATTCAGTTATTCAATGAATATTATGTTTCAGATATATTGGAGAAAACAGGAAGTAAATTGTGTTTCTACCTCACAGAGGAAAAGAAAGAATCATCAGAGATGGCTAAATTTTTTGATTCCCTTTTTACCTTAAGTGATTTCAGTGAGGCTTGACCTGGAAAAATATGTGAAACTTTTTGTCAATTATGTGACAGTCAAATCTGTCTTGTTCTGTAGTTACTAGTATATATGTTCACTTTTTTTCCCAGATTGTAAGTGAAGGGACCACATACCACTCATCTCTGCAGGGTGTCTTCCACCTAGTTCATAACAAATGTACATTGAGTTATAAGAATGAGAAAAATGAAGACTGAGATTACAAATGACTAGATACAATAAATAATCTCTTTGAGAAGTATATAAACAAACTTTCTAATTCAAGTCTGTAAAAGTAAATTGAAAGTTATTCATCATTCTTCCTGCTGCATTTTAAGCACCCATAAGTGGAATGAACCTAAGATTTAATGACATAATATTTTACTGAGAAAGAATCAGTGTTGGTGAGCTGAGATATGCCTTGAATCATCAGAAGTCTGGGTGATTTGGGAAAAAGTAAAATACTCCTTCTCCATACCTAAATACTTCCCTGTTTGAGTTACTTTCTTTGGACCATCTTCCCTATGAAGTACCCAGAATTTATTCTTTAAAGACACCACAATTATCAAGTGGCTGAGAGAAAGACCACAGAATACTGACCTAGAGATATGACCTCTCAGACAATGGAAAGAAGCTGCTTTTTAATCCTCACAATAAAGTAGAATGGTGATTTGCTGAAGCATAAGGCGTAAGCCTGACTCCAAGGAGTATTTAATTGGACAAAATACTCACTTCTCCATTCTTTGTGCCTGAAAGAATATGTTATTATCTTTTTATGTATCAAATATCAGCTTGGATAAAAAGCTGAAATGGTGCCAAGGGAAAATATAATGTGTGTTCCACTTTGAATCACTGCTGATTTGTAAAAAGTTCTATAACCTCTTATTGCTTTCTGGACTGTTATAAAAATAGCACATTCAGTGTATTCTCACTTCCACAGATATTGGAGGAACTCAATAAAAGTGAAGAGAATAAAATGAGTGATGTGATGTTTACCATGCAAATCTCAACTCAACAAATAGTGCAATATTTCTTCTTTTCACCAATTCATATTTTATGAGAACTGTCTTTAAGTGTATGCCTCCTCCTCTCTTGACTTTGATTATGCTCAAGGGAGTCTGACACACACATAAAATATTTGTGTTGACATTTCTAAAGTGAACTTACTCATTTGGTTGAGTATGTATAATTCATCCGTATCTACTCTCTTAATATTACATAACACTACTTTAATATTACTTGATTACTCCTTCTTCTATTACATTTATAACACTATTTATGATTGCTAATGGAAGATAGGTTAGTGTTCCTCCATGATTCCTCCAAAGAAAGCACATCTTAAGAAAAACTTATTTAAAAGAGCATGCATGTTTAGATTAGGACTAGATGTCAAACTTTCCAATTGAGATTATCTCTGCCTGGCCAGCATTTAATAATCTCTTGCTCCTTTTCAGGTAATAGAACTTCAATTTTCATTTGGTAAAAAAAACTTCCCCCTACTTTCCTTCCATGTGATCTGTTTGGGACTGACCCCATTCCCTAGCTTCTTTGGCCAATCAGAGTAACTGTTAATGGTTTAGAGTAAGTACAGTATACAACTTGGGACCAAGAATCCTACTCTAGAATTTCACTGCTTAAGAAAACCATCTCTTTCTCCTGATACTCCTAACTTTCTAGGAAATAAGTCTCACTTTTACAAGACCATTACATGGAGATACCCAATCTGAGAAAAGAGCCAATGCAGAACATGGAACGCAAGTATGGAGAGACATTACCTGAAGTCATTGTTGAGTTCCTATATCTACATTTAACTTAAGCTTAGATTGTACCTGTTTCTTTAAATAATTAAAGCAACTACATTCTTTTTGACCAAGCTAGTTTCTGTTGGATTTCCACCATTTACAAACTCAAAGACACCCACCTATTTTCTTTCTGCAGAACTACCAGTTTTCAGCAAGAACCTCTACCAAACTGAGCTGTAATTTATTTAGTCCTGACTTAGGACTTACTATGCGAATGAACTTACAGTTATCATTAGGGCCTTCTGGATAGCACACATGCAAATGTCCACATTTCCCTACAACAGACTTTTAAAGATTTATTAGAAGGCTTGCTGCATATTTTCAACTGTAATTTCCATACCTGGGCAATGTTATGGCTGTCTTCTGTGAACTGGTAGTACATTTCTCTACTGGACATTTCACCATACTATGATCATTTCACCATACTAAGAGCTCCCATGAAAAGAATTCCTTTCTTTAATGCAAGTGAAATTGAATTTCTGTATTGTTCAAGATACATCTACTTCTCTATAGATATCCAATAAACCCAGCACCATTTATTTAAAATATCTTCCTTAATTCAATTTACTTTGTCATAAATCAAGTGATGTATACCTTCTTCCTTTATGATGTATTTCTCTCTTCTCTATAAGCAAACAAAGACAAATCCTTTTAATTCATAAGAGACTGAGTGACTCAAAACTGATTTACAACCTCTGTAAGTCTCAATCCACCTTATTTACTCCACCACTGTGTAGTAATCTTTCAGAATTCCCACCTGAGAGATTAGGGCATATCCCCAACATGATAAGATAACCAAAAATGTTGGCTCTGCTTTCTAGCTTCTTTTTGCTAGGCTCCTTAGTCACTTATCCTACACAATTAATCAGCAGATGCAGCAAGGGAACATTGATACTGAGTATGACTGGTGTTTTTCTGTGCTGTTCTTTTCTCAGAAATCTTGCAATAGTAAATCATAGCTGTTTTTACAGACTTAAATTCCAGTTTTTGGTTTCTTCATCCTGTCATCTTAAAGTTTTTCTTGGCTTTCCTATATCATATTAACCTCCTCCTTCTAACTTTTCAGCTTCTTTCCATGCCATGGTAAAATTTAAAATAGTAAAATAATAAGGAATAACAATGAAATAAAAACTGGTTCTTTGGAAAGTTCAATAAAATTGATAAACCATTAGGGAGACTAACCAAAAAATAATAAAGAGAGAAGGTACAAATACCAATATTGGAAATAAAAGTTGATCATCAGTATTAGTCCCATACTATACACAACTCTATACTCACAAATTTCATAACTTAAAGTTAACCAGTTCCTTGGAAAATGTAAACCACTACAAACTCCCATAGGAAGTAATAAGGCATCTGATTAGACCTGTATTTATTAAATGGATTAAATAATTACTAACTTCCCAAAAGAAAAATCCCCATGCCCATATGATTTTACTCTGAATTCTACCAAGCATAATGAATAAAATGATACCTGTTCTCTAACACTGATTCCAGAAAACAGAAGCAGAAGAAATATGTGCTAACTCATTTTGTTGTTGTCAGTAGGTGCCATAGAGTCCAATGCAACTCATAGTGACTCTATAACAGAACAAAAAAGGCACTATATCTGAAAGTGTTTCTCTGCTATCCATAGGGTTTTCAATGGCTGATTATTTTGGGAGTAGACCACGGTCCTTCTCCCATTTTTTGCAGTGCTGAGGACTGAACCCAGGGCCTCAGAGTATGCAGAGCAAGCCCTCTACCAACTGAGCTAAACCCCAGTCCCCTACTAACTTATTTAAGGAAGCCAATATTATCCTAGTGTCAAAGCCAGAAAAAAGCTTTACAAGAAAAGAAAGCTAAAGACCAATTTGCTTCATGAGCAAAATATTAGCAAATCAAATACAAAAAGAACAAAAATAATTGTATAATATGGCCAAGTAAGAATTATTACAAGTGCTCAAGCCTGATTCAATGTCTGAAAATCAATCAATGCAATCCAACATATCAAGGAACAAAGAAAAATGATACACAATCATGCCATTTTATACAGAAAAAGCATTTGGCAGTACTTAATACTGAATCAAGATAAAAAGTCTCAAAAAATTAAGAATGTAGTGGATCTTCCTCAACTTAATAAAGAACTTCAAAGAGTTTACTGCTAAACTGGATACTATGGTACATGCCTATAATCCCAATCATTCAGGAGGCTGAGACAGGAAGATCATAAATTCAAGATCAGAGGCATCCTGTGACACTTAGCAAGACCTTGTCTCAAAAATAAAAAAAATAAAGGGACTAGGGTGAGTGAGCTCAGTTGTAGAGTACTTGCCTAGCATATGTGATACCTGGGTTCAATTCCCTAGTACTAAAATATGGAAAAGAAAGAAAAAAAAAAAAAAGGAAAGGAAAGGAAAAAAGAAGCCCCTGTCTATCCATGTCTTTTCTTAAGTTGATAACTAATTTCTTTTTATTGTTGCTTCATTCTGAATTTTGATGTCCCTTCAAATTTGTATATTGAAACTTACCCCCAAAACACATTAGCAAGTGCCCAGAATCCCAGCCTGCCTTTGGGAGGCAAAAGCAGGATGATCACAAGTTTGAGGGTAGAAGCAGCCTATGTGACTTAGTGTGACCTGGACCCAAAATTTTAAAAAGGACTAGGGCTGCAACGTGGTGGTAGAGCACTTGCAAATATCTCCAAGGCCTTGGGTTCAACCCCTCAGTAAAAAATAAATAAATAAGTAAAGAGAAGGCATAAAGAAAAGTTAAGTGCCTATTGCTATGTGAAGGAAGACATTATGAGAAGCTACATACTCTATGTGATATTGTGGGAAAGGCAAAACTATATAGGTGGTAAATAAGGCAATGGAAGCAACAAGTTCTATAGAAAAGTTGAACAAATGAACCATAGTACTTTGTTGGGAGCAATGAAGCTATTCTGTGTGATATTGTGATGGCAGAAATATGACATTATGAATTTGTCAAAACAGAATTTTATAGCATGAACTATTAACCTTAATGTTTGCATTAGAAAAATCATTTAGGAAGTTGAGGATCCCATGATGGTGATAAGAGAATCTAACTTTATTATAGATGTAAGAAACAACCTCATTGAACAAGGTAGAATAAATGGTGCTCCACTAAGTAACTTTTGAAATGAATGAATTCTGTAAGACTAAGGGCAAAAGGAACTAACTGCACATAAATATTGTACTTTAGGTGCTGAAGTTGTTTTCCCCAGAGTTACTGATTAATAATTCTGATAGGGTTATACATATATACAGGAATTGAACAATTAAGTAAATATATGGTGGATAGTGGGAGTCATGTTTTTCACTGTTGTACGTTATTGTTAGGTGCTATATGGGAATGTACAAATAAGCACTGGAAGGAGATGAGGCTAATTCATGAACTAAAGTTATATGCCAGTATAAATTCATTTTTACATAAATTTAGGTGCTGAAAGTTACATATATATTTGTAGATGTTACAAGTTGGTATACACACATATGAATATATACTCTGTCAGCTAAGAGTGTCTCATAGCAACTAGCATAAAAAGCACACAGATTTTGCTTTCTAATACTGTTTTCTATAAAAGAACTAAAGCTTCTTGGATAAATGGATTATCCTAAGATTGGGAATCAAGCTACCCAAAGAGCTTTCAAAAACCAAAGAAACTTAACCAAAACAACTTAACAAAACAACTTAACAAACCAAGACAACTTAACAAACCAAAACAACTTAACAAAATTAATTGATTTTTTTTTTTTCAGTACTGGGGTTGAACTCAGGGCCTCTGGCATGCTAAGGAAACTCACCACCACTGAGCTCTGAGCTGCACCCCAGCCCCTTTTATATTTTTTATTTTGAGAAAAGATCTTGCTAAATTGTCCAGGCTGCCTTTGGCCTCAAATGTACAATTCTCCTGCCTCAGCCTTCTGGATCACTGGAATTATAGGTATGCTCTGTGGCAGTGGCTTAATTCAGTGATATTGTGTTATGACTCAAATCAATACTTGTAAGTTCATACTGACATAAATAAATGATTAAATAAATAAATAAAAATAATAAGAAGAAACAAAGCCCTGTGGAGAATTCCAGAGAATTTATACAGATACTTCACCCTCAAGAAGGGCAAGCATGACTATATTATAGCAGGAATGTATTTATATGTGTATACATGTTGTTGTTGTTAGATGCCCCTGAATCAGATCCAACTCATAGCAACTCTCACAGAGTTTTCAGTGGCTAATTGTTTCAAGATTGTTTTGGGAGTAGATTGCCTACATAAGTATATATATGTGCGTGTGTGTGTATATGCATGCATATGTATCTATAGTGCAGTGCCTGGATCATAATAATTACTAAAAATAGTGATGAGAGTAGGGCTCATAGTTGAAAATATAATTATTAATGTGATTATGTGATAATAATGATGACTTGGGAGGCTGGGGCAGGAGGACCATGGGTTTGAGACCAGGCTGGGGTACATAGCAAATACTTTCTTCAAAAAATATTAATAATAATGATGAAACCGAACAAGTAAAACAGTAGAATAAGAATGGAAATCTACTTGACAATATCTATCAAAACTGAATATTTATATAACCTATGCCTCAGTTCTCTGATTCCAGGGTTTATATTCTCTGGTATATCAAAATGTAGATATAGATATATAATTTCCAAAATATGTATATATATCATTAAATGGCATATATTAGAATGTTATAATAATACCACTTTAGTATCCCCAAAATACAAATATACAAATGTGGTCAAGAGTAGAATGGCTAAATTGTTATATATTTGGATTTATAGAACAGTGGGAATGACAATCTACAGCTACATGCAACAATATGGATGGATTTCATAAACATAATGTCAAGTTTAAAAAACCAAACATAAAGGAGAATATTCTATATGATTCAACTGATATAAAGTACAAATATAGCATAAATGTTTGTTCCTAGAATTCGGAATTCTCATTAGGTGATGGGGTAGATAGTGGTTAGATGCATACGTGGGCAGCTTCTAAGACTCTAGGTTTAGGTGCCGTTTACATGAGTGTGTTCAATTTGCAAAATGCCATAAATCTGTATATTTATATGCATATTTATGTAAGTATATTATCCTTTTTAAAAGGTAAAAACATTTGGAGATACTATAATGTCATGTCAGGAAGTGTTTTGTTCTGTTGTACATAGGGTTGCTATAAGTCAGACCCGACTAGATAGCACCTAACAACAACAACAACATAACGTCATGTAAAGGACATTGCAATAATAGGAGATATCAATAAGTAGCTGCATGAACCTGATTTACTTAAATTATGAAACTTAGTTTCCACCATGACAGTATAACACAGGGTTATTGTAAGGATTAAATAAAATCAAAATAATCAAAATATTTGAAAGCATTAAAATAATCAATATGTATTCATTCTGACCACCTATATAATGGGTTTCAGGCTGCTGCATTTTCCGTCTTATTAAGGCGGAGAAATAAGGGAAGTGTTGTTCATTTTTAATTACTTTCTGTATTCTTTATCCAGAGAATCATTATCTCAATCTCAGTCACTCAGGCATGCCTGTGATTGTGAAATTGTGCCACATGGCCTGACTGCCAAATGGATATAAAGTGAATTAAAATAAGATAAAATTTGCTTCCTTGTGATGTCAAAAACTGCCAGTGCTATTTTGGGCAGCGTGTCATGGTGAGAGGATTATTATTGCTATCAAGATGACTGTTAAGATTGCACCTGGAAAAAGGTATTTTGTTTTTCATATCTTAGTTTTTCAATGCAGTGCAAAGATTGTTTATGAAGTTCTATGCCTATAAGAATATAAAAAAGGATGGTTTAAAAATAAAATACATATACATACTTTTATTAGAATAAACATAAATATCAGAAAGGTATATATTCTAAAATGAAAGAGTACATGATTATAGTTGCTTGGAGAAGTTATATCTATGAATAGTAGAATATAATTTTTAAAGGCACAATTAAGGTTAAACATTAGAAAGAAAACTCTCCTGAGACTAACAAGTATTCAACTATAAAGTACTCATTTAGGGGAATTAGTATGAGTTCTATTTCTCCAGACAAAGCAAACAAAGCAGGTTAAGCAGGCAGAGGGTAAGTTGCAGGTAGCAATTTGCTGACAAGACACTGGTTTGGTTTAGCATCCAAAATATTAAAATAGATCTCATTTAAATATATATTACAAAATACCTAAATTGAGGTCACTTCTGTTTATTTGTTTATTTGTTTATCTATTTATTCTGTCTTTTAGCTTGTCTTGTTGCCAAATATTTGTCCCTGAGCAGGGGATAAGAAAGAAAAAAGATCTGTTTTATGGACGATGTTAATGGGTCCCTGTAATGTCTGTTAAACTGAAGTTATTTGAAAGGTGTTAATCAAAGAAAGCAGCTTTGTCCTTCTATTTCCACCTTATAAAATAGTGGATGGCACTTCATAGACACTTAATAAATATTTCTTAGATAAATAATAAAATCATTGAACTTAGAGGAAAACACGTGTGGTTTTTTGCCTTTTGCCTTTTGTCTCTAAACTAAGAAAGATATGCAGAGTCGTTATACAAAAAAGAATTGGTAGATGACCAGCCATTTCAAGAGGATGCATATCATCAGGAACAATGGTACTGAAGGAAGAATTGGAAGCTGCCTTGAAGTAGTTGACAGAACAGAAAGCTCCAGGAATTGATGGAATACCAATAGAGATGTTTCAACAGAGGCAGCACTGGAGGTACCCACGTGTTTATGCCAAGAAATTTAGAGAACAGCTACCTGCCAACTGACTAAAAGAGATCCGTATTGTTTCCTATTTCCAAGAAAGGGGATCCAACTGAATGTGGACATTATCGAATAATATCATTAATATCTCACACAAGTAAGATTTTGCTAAAGATCATTCAGAAGTGACTGCAGTGATGTGTTAACAGGGAACTGCTGGAAAATCAATCCAGATTCAGAAGAGGGCATAGAACCAGTAACATCATTGCTGGTGTCAGATGGGTATTAGGTGAAAGTAGAGAATATCAGAAATATGTCAATCTTTTATTGACTATGCAAAAGCATTTAACTGGGTGGATTATAATAAATTACGGACAACAATGTGAAGAATAGGAATACCAGAACACTTTATTGTATTCATGAGGAATCTGTACATGGACCAGGAGACAGTCATTCAAACAGAACAAGGAAACCCTTCTTAATTTAAAGTCAAGTAAAGTGTTCATCAGGACTCTATCTTTTCACTGAACTTCTACGGCTATGCTGAGAAAATAATCCAAGAAGCTGGACATCATGAAGAACAATGTGGCATCTTAATTGGAGGAAGACTCATTAACAACCTGCTATTATGCAGATGATACAACTGTGCTTGCTGAAAGTGAAGAGGATTTGAAACATTTACTGAAGAAGATCAAAAAACATAGACTTCAGTATGGATTGCACCTGAACATCAAGAAAACAAAAGTCCTTAAAACTGGGTCAATACACAGCTTCATGACAAATGGAGAAAAGACTGAGGTTGTCCAAGATTTTACTTTACTTGGTTTTTCAACACCCAAGAAAGCAGCAGTCAAGAAATCAAAAGATGCATTGTACTGGGAAAAGCTGTTGCAAAAGATCTCTTTAAAGTGTTGAAAAGTCAAAAGGTCACTTCAAAGACCAAGGTGAGCCATGGTATTACCAGTCAAATTACACAGTTGTGAAAGCTGGATGTTGAATAAGGGAAACAGGAAAAAATTGATGCTTTTAAATTATGATGCTAGAGACAAATATTGAATATACCATGGACTGCAAAACAAACCAACAGATTTGTCCTAGAGGAAGTGCAACCAGAGTTCTCCTTGGAAGCTAGGATGGCTAGACTGTATCTGATGTATTTTGGACATGTTTTCAGGAGAGACCAATCCCTGAAGAAGGACATCATATTTGGGAGAGTGGCAGGTTAAATAAAAAAGGGAAGACTCTCAACTAGATGGATCAGCACAGTGATTGCAACAATGGGCTTAAATGTAAAAAATATAATGTACCTGGCACAGAATCTGGGAGTGTTTAGTTCTGTTGTACATAGGGTTGCTATGAGTTGAAGTGGACTCAAGGGCACCTAACAGCAACAATTTTTGCGTGAAGTAAAAGCATGTACGATAGCCACTAAGTGAGTATCAACTACATGACAGAGTATTATTAATTATAGTAACCTAGTTGTATATTGGGCTGGGATTTAGCTCAGTGGGTAGAGCGCTGTGCTGCAGTCTCTGAGGCCTCGAGTTCAATTCCCAGCACCGCAAAAAATGGGAGAAGGGCCTGGCAATCCACTCTCAAGGCAATCCCGAAGCACTCAGCCATTGAAAACCCTATGAGGGTCGCTATGAGTCGGATACCGACTCGACGGCACCTAACAACAACAACAACAGTTGTATATTAGGTCTCCAGAACTCACACAATTTATGTAAATGAAACTTTGTATCCTTTAACCAACATCCTTTTATTCCCCTTCCTAGAAGTTCCACTCCCTGTTTTGGGAAGTTTAATTCTTTTAGTTTCCATATACAAATGAGATCATAAATTATTTGTACTTCTGTGTCTGGTTTATTTCACTAAGTATGGTGACCTGCATGTTCATCCATGTTTTTACTTACAGAAGGATTTTCCTCTTTCATGGCTGATTGATATTCATTAACCTCTGAATAGATAAAATGAAGGGCAGTTGTTTTTTTTTTGTTGTTCATCTTCCCTTCCTTTTTTTCTGCCTATATCACCTGGATTGTCCTTAGGTAAACCACCTCTCCTCCACTCTCCATCCACATGGTGTGGGTGGTAATAACACTCCCAAGCTGCAAGGGAAGGCATAAAACCAGTGTATTCCACTTCTTGGCCAGGTAACATGCAGAGCTATGAATATAACATTTCATATATATTCATCTGATTTGGATGCCGTTTATCTCTTTTTCTGGCCTTTTATCTCTTTTTCTTATTAATGGCTCTACCTAGGACTTCTGGTACAATGTTGAATAGAAGGAGTAAGATTGAGCATACTTGCCTTGCATTGGATCTTAAAAGGAAAGTGTTATAGTTTGAATGATTGTGTCTCCTTCAAAATTCATATTGACATTTAATCCCCAATGCACTAAAAGGTATATCCTTTGGTAAATAGTTAAACTGTAAGGGTCCTACCCTCAGGAATGGGATTAGAACCCTTATAGATTGAAGAGAGGACTCTTGTCCTTTGGTTCCTTCTACCATATGAGAACATAGCACTATTTCCATCTGAAGAGGCACCTTTTTGGAAGCTTAGAGCAGCTTTCTCTAGATACCCATCATGCCATTTCCTTGATCACGGATTTCCCTGGCTTCAAAAATATGAGAAACAAATATCCCTACCCAGTCTATGCTACTTTGTTTTAGCATCACAAAAACAGAAATCTTTTAGTTTTTCCCACTGATTATGTTGTTAGTTTTGAGATTTTAATATATGGCCTTTATTGTTTACAGGCAAGTTCGTTTGTGTACCCGTTTTGCCGAGTCTTTCTGTGCCAATCTTGCTGGGTGTTAATTGTTAAGTGAGTTGGAACTTTGTGAAATGTTTTTCCACATCTATTGAAATTATTTCATTTTATTTTGTTTTTCTTTCCATTTTCTTAATGTGGTATCTTAAAGCAAATTTAAAAGGAGATTAGGCATGGAAAAGATCTCTGGGCAGATAATGTCAGATGTTTTAATTAATCTTAACCTTGTTTAGTGGCTGAGCTTTAGTTTAGTTGGTAGAGTGTTGCTCTGCACTCTCTGAGGCACTGAGTTCAATCCCAGCACTTCAAAAATTAGAGAAGGACCTTGCAGTCTACTCCCAAAACAACCAGCCATTGAAAACCCTATGAATAGCAGAGAAGCATTGACATAATGCCAGGCATGGGAAGGGTAGGGAAGTGTTTCCATCTGTTGTACCTAAGGTTGCTATCAGTCGGACCCAACTCAAGGGCAGGTAACAACATTGTTTAAATTGTAAGCATAAGTAAAACGACTTAGACTATTTCTTGAAAACGCTTATATTGGAGAAAGAAAGCAAGCTCAATAAAAAGTAACCAACTAACTTATATAACTAAGGGCTTTCTAGTGGGAAAGAGCCTGCAGCAGTAACATTGTGGCGTCTGATCCCATCAGATCTCAGAAGCTAAGCAGGGTCCAGCCTAGTTAGTACTTGGATGGAAGACCATATGGGAACACCAGACAGTGTAGGTTTGGAAGCAGGACCTGGCAAACCCCTCCCAAAAATCATCCGCCATTGAAAACCCTATGAAAAGCAGAGAAGCAGTAACAATACTGTTTTCGCCTGTTGTAGGTAGGGTCGCTCTGGGTTGGATACCGACTCAATGGCACCTAAAAACACAAGTGGGAAAGAAGAAATAAAATAACAATATAACTGTAACTAATCAAACACTGTCTTTATATTATTTTGCCCTCCTCTAAAAACTTGTCCTCTTTTGGTTTGTTTCTGATTCATGAATCATTACTTGCTCATGCACAGTCTTTAAAATTTTTATTAAACTTCATTTTTCTTTTAATATGTAAATTGATTTGCATGTGATGAACCATCCTTGAATGTCAGGGATAAATCCACTTGGTCACATTTATAAACCTTTTAATGTTCTGTTAAATTCAGTTGATTAATGTTTTATTGACAATTTTTGCATGTATGTTTATAAGGGATATTGGCTTATAGTTCTCTTGTGATTATCTTTATCTGGCTTTGGTTTCAGGATGACACTAGCCCCCTAAAATTACTTCAGGAGTTCCCTATTCCTCTATCTTTCTTTTCAGAATTTTTTCACTATTAATTCCTTTTTGAATATTTGGTATAAGCCACCCATGAAGCCATCTAGTTCTGTACTTTTCTTTGAAATTTCTTCTTACTGATATGGTCTCCTTATATGTTACTGGTTTCTTAAGGCTTTCTTTTCTTGACTCAATTCTAGTAAATTGTATGTTTATAGAAATTTATCCATTTCTTTTATAATACTTATATTTTAGCATGTAATTATTTATAGTAATCTATTATCCTCTTTATTTCTGAAGCACCTATTGTAATGTGTCCCATTTCATTTCTGACTTTTTAAATTTTGAGCCTTCTTTTCCTTTATCTTACTCCATCTAGCTAAGGATTTGTGGATTTTGTTTCTCTTCTCAAAAAATCAACTCAATGTTATTGATGTTTTCTAATGTTTTCCTACTCTCTATTTATTTCTGCTATTATCTGTATTATTTTCTCTCTTCTAATAACTTTGGTCTTAGTATTTTCCTACTTCTTTGATGGAGAAATGTAGCTTTATTTGAAATCAATCTTCTTTTTTAATGTAGGTATTTATTGCTCTAAACTTACATTGTAGTGCTGCTTTTGCTATACTCTGATGCTTGGTATTTTGTGCTTTCATTTTCACTGGTCTTGAAGGTTTTTGTTGTTGTTGTTGTTGTTGTTGTTTGTTTGTTTGTTTGTTTTCAGCACTAGAGATTGAACCCAGGGCCTAAACCATGGGGCAATGCTCTACTGCTGAACCACCTTCCCAGCCTGGTTGAGACATTTTTAAAATTCCCTTTTGACTTCTTGTTTGACCAATGGTTGCTCAAAAATGTGTTTATTGTCCATGCATATTTTATTTTCCCATTTTCTTCCTGTTTCTGATTTTTCAGTTCCATGCCATTGTAGTCAGAAAAGAAACTTGGAATGATTTTGATATTATGGAATTTAAGACATTTTTTGTTACCTAAACTGTGATCTGTCCTGGGGACTGTTCTGTGTCCCCTGAGAAGCATATATATTTACCTACTGTTTGATGGAAAGTTCTATACATGTCTGTTAGGTCTATTTGGTGTATAGTGTTGTTCAGTTCTGCTGTTTCTTTATTAATTTTCTATATGGATATCTATTATAAAGAATGAGTTCTGAATACTGAAGTCTCTTACTATTATTATATTGCTATTTATTTCTCCATTCAGTTCTGTCAAATATATATATATATATATATATATATATATATATATATGTGCTTTGATTTTGAGTACATATATGTTTATAAATGTTATATCTTCTTGAACTGACCCTTTTGTCATTACAGAATGACGTTCTTTGGATTTTGCTATACTTTTAGAATTAAAGTCTATTTGGTTTGGTGTGATTATAATCCCCCCATTCTCTTTTAGTTGCCTTTTGCATGGAATAATTTTTGTATACCTTCACTTTCAGCTTACGTGTGTTCCTAAAGCTAAAGTGAGTCTCTTGTAGGCAAAATATGGTTGGATTTTGTTTTATGTATTTTTAATTCATTATGTCATTCTATGTCTTCCAATTAGAGAGTTCATTTATATTAAGATTAATTATTTAGCTGGACATGGGGTGGCACATGCCTGTAATCCCAGTGACTCAGGAGGCAGAGGCAGGAGGATCACATGTTCGAAACCAGAGGCAGTCTGCATAATTTAGCAAGACCTTGACTCAAAAAGTAAAAAAATGGGCTGAGTGTGCAGCTCACTGGTAGAGCATTTGCAAAGCAGGCAAGTGTGAAGCTCTGGGTTCAACCCCCAATATCAAAAAATATGATCAATTATTTATAAGTACATTCTCTGCCATTTTTTTGTTTTCTGTTTTATAGTGCCTTTGTTACTTTCCTTTCTCTCTTGCTTTCTTGTTTTGTGACATAATTTTGGGTTTTAGTAGTATATTTTCATTTCATATTGTTTTATTTTTCTCTTTGCTATAAGCTTTTTATTTGTAATTACCATGAAGCTTATCTAAAACATCTTTTAGTTGGAATAGTCTATCTTAAGATTATAAAAACATAAGTTACACACTTCTAAACTTTACTCACTATGCCCACATTTTATATCAATGATGTTATGATCCACATCTTTTATGTAGATTACCGTAAATAAATTGTTTTAGTTGTAGTTACCTTTAATGTTTCTGTCTTCTAACTTTTACAGTACAATTAAAAGTGATTTTTGAACTGCCGTTATTGTTTGGAGTGTTGTGAATTTGATTCTGTATTTAACATTTCCATTGAGTTTTAAATTTTTTTCTGTTTTCATGTTACTAATTAGTATCCTTTAATTTCAAATTGATAAATTTCCTTTAGCATTTCTTGCAAGATAGTCTAGTGATGATGAGCTCACTAGACTTTTTTCCTAAGCAAATCTGTATCTTTCCTTTATTTCTGAAAGACAGATTTGCCAGATATTTTGAGTAGCAGGGATTGTTTTTCATTTCAGCAGTTTGAATATTTCATCACTTTTTTTTTTGGACTAAAAAGTTGCTGCTGAGAAATCTTCTGATAGCCTCATGCACACACTTTGTACATAAGTTTCTTTGCTATTCCTGCTTTCAAAAATTCTCTTTGTCTTTGTCTATGATAGTTTAAGTATAGTATGACTCGGTATAATCTTCTTTGAATAGGTCTTCTTATAGGACTTTTAAAACTCATAGATTTAGATGTTCATATTCCTCTCAACATTTGGGAAGTTTTTAGACATTATACCTTTAAATGAAATTTTTGTGTTTCTATCTTTCTTCTATAACTCCCCTAATGCATACATTGATTCTGTTGATGATGTTTCATAAATCTTGTAGGCTTTCACACTATCTTTCTTTCTCCCCACCCCCAACTGGATAATTTTGAATGACCTTTTCTTTCTTCTGCTTTATTAGTAGGCTCTTGAGGCTCTCATTTTTGATTTTCATTTAATTTCATTGTATTCTTCAGCTCCAGTTTTTTTATGACTCTTCTCTTTGCTGACTTTCACATATTATCTGTGCATTATTTTCATAATTTCATTGTCTATATTCTCTTACACTTCATCAAGCTTTCTTAAAACAATTGTTTTAAATTCATTTTGGTGATCTGTAGATCTCTATCTTTGGTGTTGGTTACTAGAGTTTTTTAACTAGGGTTTAGCTTAGTTGGTAGAGTATTGTTCTGTATGCTCTGAGGCCCTGGGTTCTATCCCCAGTACCACAAAAATGGAAGAAGACCTGACAGCTTACTCCCCACACAATCCTGAACCATTGAAACCCACATGAATAGCAGAGAAGCACAGGCATAGTGCCATGGATGGCCTCGTGTTGGGGAGTGTTTTGTTCTATTATGCATAGGGTTTCTATGAGTCAGACCTGACCTGACTCAATGTCGCCTAACAACAACAACAAATACAGTTTTATTAGTTTCCTTTTGTGGTATCATGTTTGCCTGATTCTTCATATGGGTATTTATGTCTGTGTTTTAAAGGAGTGAACACCTCTACTTGTCTTTACAGACTGGTTTTGGCAAATAAACACATTCTCTTGCTAACTTCCCAGCATGATGGGACTGCCTCTGGAATAGCAGACAAATGGTACTGGAGCCAGGTACCACTTCTGTGTCCATTGTCTGCTCTGTACATGGTGGACTTATTACCAGGAATAGACACAAGTGAGCTTACAGTGGGTTCCTTCAAAGGCTTATATCAGTTCTTTGAATGATTCTCTGGGAAAGCAGAACTGCTTCTAGGACACTAGTACAGTAGGACTGAGGTCAAATCACAGGGTTGCTTCAGGATTCATTTAGGTTTGAGGTCATAGGTCAGTTCCCAAAGGTACAGATAAATATGGCTCCTCCCAGATCCCTTGGTGAGTGGGGCTAGTTATAGGACTCTGGCCTAGTGGGGCTGAAGTTCAGTACAGAGGGATATGGAACTGCTTTCATTTTGAAGTTGAGATAACACTTAGTAATTCTGCCAGTAAGGCTGGGGTTTGGCTCAGTTGGTAGAGTGCTGCTCTGTGCTCTCTGAGGCCCTTGGCTCTATTCCCAACACCACAAAAACAGGAGAAGGACGTGGCAATCCACTGCCAAAGCATTCTGGAAACAATCAGCCATTGAAAACCCTGTGAGGTTGCACCAATTTACAGCTCCACCAACAATGTAAAAGAGTTCCTTTTCTCCCTCAACCTCGCTAGCATTTGTTGTTGTTTGTTTTATTGATCTTGGCCATTCTTACTGGTGTAAGGTGAAATCTCAGCATTGTTTTGATTTGCCTTTCCCTAATGGCTAGGGCCTGCAGCGGTAGCCCTGTGGCATCCGATCCCGTCAGATCTCGGAAGCTAAGCAGGGTCAGGCCTGGTTAGTACCTGGATGGGAGACCGCCTGGGAACACCAGAAGCTGTAGGCTTGGGAGAAGGACCTGGCAACCCCCTCCCAAAGATCAATCTGCCATTGAAAACCCTATGAACAGCAGAGAAGCACTGACAATAGTGTTTCCCCTGTTGTACAGAGGGTCGCTATGAGTCGGATACCGACTCGACGGCACCTAACAACAACAACAATGGCTAGGGATGTTGAGCACTTTTTCATGTGTTTCATGGCTTTATGGACCTCTTCATTTGAGAACTGTCGACTCAGTTCCTTTGCCCATTTGTGTATGGGGTTGTTTGGTTTTTGGGGTTTTTTTTTTCTTGAGTTCTTTATAAATTCTAGTAATTAGACCTTTGTCAGATGTATAAAATGCGAAGATTTTTTCCCATTCCATGGAGGTTTCCTTGACTCTGTTAATTGTTTCTTTTGCTGTGCAGAAGCTTCTTAATTTCATGTGGTCCCATTTATCTATTCTTGTTGCAATTTCTTGAGCAACTGGGGTCCTATTAAGGAAATCTTTTCCAATGCCTATATAATGGAGTGTATTGCCTATCTTGCCTTCTATAAGTTTTAAAGTTTCTGGTTTTATGTTGAGATCTTTTATCCATTTTGAGTTAACTGTCATGTATATTGAGAGATGCGGATCCACTTTCATTTTTCTGCATGTGGATGACCACGTTTCCCAGCACCATTTGTTGAAGAGGCTGTCCTTTTTCCAGTTTACTTGCTTTGCTCCTTTGTCGAAAATAAGGTGGCTATAGGCGTGTTGAGGTATATCTGGGTCTTCTATTCTGTTCCAGATGTCTTCAGGCCTATTTTTGTGCCAGTACCAAGCTGTTTTTGCAACCATTGCCCTGTAGTAAAGTTTGAAGTCAGGGATTGTGATTCCCCCTGCATTAGATTTGCAGCTTAAAAGTGTTTTGGCTATGGAAATCAATATGGAGGTACCTCAAAAAACTAAAAATAGATCTACCATATGACCCAGCTATAACACTATTGGGAATTTACCCAAAGGGAGATGGGTCATCATACCACAGAGACACCTGCATCTCCATGTTCAATGCAGTGCTTTTCACAATAGCAAGGATATGGAATCAACCAAAGTGCCCTTCAACAGAAGAATGGATAAAAAAAACTATGGTATATATACACAATGGAATACTATTCAGCAATCAAGAAAAATGAAATAAGGTCATTTGCAGCAAAATGGATGGAATTAGAGAAAATTATTTTAAGTGAACAAACACGAGCTCAGAATGAGAAACAACACATGTTCTCACCCATACGAGGGAGCTGATTCAAAATTACAAGAAGGAAAAATCCTACTCAAAGGTCAGATCATAATAAAAGGGGGGGAGGGAAGATAAGAATGAGGTCAATATAAATGGACTAGAAATCGCATGTAATTGTTCTAACAAGATAAAAACAAAGACCACTACAGGAAAATTTTCTATCTTAAACAGAAATGGAACCCAAGGATATATAGAAAAATACTACATAGTAAAAGATAGAGAAGACTTGGATGGGAAACTTAGATGGGAAGGGGGAAGGGGGGGAAACATAGGGGAGAGTAAGGGGTAGCCTATATGAATAATGTTTATCAAATTGCATATATGAAAATTGTCACAATGAAAAGCATGTCAAAATGAATCACATTATGTTGTACATTAAAAATTT
>VMDO01026853.1:0-26081 GCA_007922755.1 Pedetes capensis
AAGTGCTGAAAACAGAAATTTCAACCTAAAATTTTATATCTGATGAAGCAATTTTTCAGATCTATACAAAAGAAATGAGAAATGAGAAAGTAAAACTAAGAGTATTTGCTTTTAGATCTGCCTTAAAGAATAACAAAAAGACATTTTGAAATAAATAGCTTATACTTCTAGAAGAAGGCTTGGACCTTTAAAAAGGAAAGAAAAACAGTTAAAATGATAATTATAGAGTAAATATAACAGACTATTCTTATGAGCTTCTGAAGTCATATTTGATGTTTGAAAACTGCTTATAATTTGCTATACTGTTCAACATTAAATACTTAAGATGATTTAAATTAAGAAGCTGGGAGCAAAATAAGACGTAAATGAAGGCAAGATTTCAACACTCTGATGTGATAAAAAAGTTAAAAACAGTAGTTTCTGACAAAAGGAATACACATACATAAATATGGTAATACATTAAGAAACCACTATGAAAAACATACAAAAGAAAATACTCAAAAATACCATAAATAAAACAAGGTGAAAATTATTAACCTACAAAAAGGTACGAAAAATGAAAAAGGTAAGAAAAGAGAAACTAGAAACAGAAGTAAAACAATATGAAATGGCACATTTAAGCTCTAACAAATCTACAATTAATAAAAATGTAAATTATCTGAAAACACCAACCAACTGTTAAACACTGATAGACCTCTAAATCAGGCTGGAAAGCATTCAAGAAAAGATAGGGGAAGAGTTGCCTCCTCAAAGTAATTGTTACTGTTGTTAGGTGCTGGCTAGTTGGTCCAACTCCTAGGGATCCTCATAAGGTTTTCAATGGCTGATTGTCTTGGGATTGCTTCTGGAGTGTGCTGCTGCACCCTTCTCCCATTTTATAACCTTAATAATGGGAATGGAGTAAAGCCCCTGGACTTCCTTTTGGTGATATGGCATTACTCAAAATGAGAAGAAACATAATGACTACAACAATGGGCTCAAACATAAAAAGATATGTACATGGCGCAGCCTTGGGTAGTGTTTCTTTCTGATGTACATAGGGTCATGATGAGTCAGATTTGACTCCACATCACCTAATAACATCTTCCATAAATGGAATATTATTCTGTGATAAAAAGAAATGAACTAACAAGCCATGAAGAGACATGGCTAAATATCTTAAACATATATTATCAAGTGAAAGAAGCCAGTCTGAAAAAAGCTACATCATTTATGACTGTAATTATATGTTCTGGAATTAAATAAAAATATAGACACCATAAAGAAATAGGCCCAAGAGTTTGGGGAGGAGGGAGGGATGCAGAGGAAAATAAGTGAGATGTGGTTTTGGGGGGGTGACAAACTATTGTGTGTGGTAGTATAATGATAAAGTAAGGAAATAAACATTTGTTAAACCCCATAGAACATTATGGCACAAAATCTCAATGATAGGTGTTTGTCAAAGGCCATATGAGACAAATAAAAGAGATCCCAATGACCATACCCAGAACAATTTTGGCCAAAATAATTTAAATGATATTGTACCACTAGAATTGATTATTTAAAACATTTACTTTTTTAAAAAACATTTACTTTTTTAAAACATTTACTTAAAAGAGATCAGGAGAATGGATTTTTTAAATGACCCAACCATATACATTTGAAAACAACTTCAAATGTAACATGTAGATTGAAAAAGTGAAAATAAATATCATGCCAGGAATAATGAAAAAGAAACAACAAATGTCCATATCACTAATAGATAAGACTTTAAAGAATATTTTAAGGCAAAGAGTATCATTACATAATTATAAAAGGAATTGTTCACCAAGAAGACAGAGATAATAACCACATACACACCAAACACATCTTCAAAATACTTTAAAGAATAGAGTTGAGAGAAGAAAGAGATAAATCCAAAACTTAGACTTGTGAACTTCCATATCACACTTGAACAATTGATTAAATTGTTCATTGCAAAATACAGAAAAAATGGAGAACATTATTAAATAATAGCATCTAATTGACATATGTAGAACACTTACACCATGAGTCAGACACATATTATTTTAAAGTTCCCTTGGAAATTTCATGAGGTAGATCAGTCCTGGGTCTTAATGTAAACCCTAACAAATATGAAGAATTTTAATTATTAGGCATAATATGTTATGATGACAAAGTCTGAAGCCATAGTACTATGGCATCTGTTTCCTGTCTGATCTTGGAAGTTAAGCAGGTTGGCCTGGTTAGTCCTTGGATGGGAGACTGCCTAGGAATACCAGGTACTGCAGGCTAATGGAAAGGACCTGATAACCCATTCCCAAAACAATCCAACATTGAAAACTCTATGAATAGCAGAGAGGCACTGACAGTATGGAGGGACATAGCACAGTACCAGTACCAGGAAGTATTTTGTCTGTTGTACATAGGGTCATTATGAGTCAGACCCAACTGGATTGTACCTAACAACAATAACAACAATAACAACAACAAAGAATCAAACCAGAAGTAATAAAAGATAGCAGGAAATCTTCAAACTTCTGATGATTAAAGAATACATTTCTGAAACATCCATTGGTCAAATTCATCTCAAAAATTAAATATGTACATACAAATGAATTAAAATGGAAATACAGCATATAAAAATGAAATGGAAACTCAGGATTAGCACAAAAGCTGTGATGAAAGAAAAACTCATAGTACTGGGCACTTACTATAGAAAGAAGCAAGGACTTGAATCAATAATCTAAGTTCTACCCTAGGGACTCTAAGGAAAAAAGAGAAAAATAGACTCCAATAAAAGCAAAAAGAAGAAAATAATAAAGATAATAACAGAAATTAATGAAATGGAAAGCAGGAAAATACTAGAGAAAAATCAATAAAAATAAAAGACATTTCCTTGAAGAAAAAATTGATAAACCACTCAAGACAGACAACCACAAAAAAGAGAGAAGGTACAAATCACTAAGATCAGGAATGAAAGAAGGGCTATCACTATAGAAAATGCATTTTGTACACTCTAGTTCCCTTTTCTTCTTTTTTTATCACTCTCCCTCCCCACAAAATTCATTTATTGGTCAGTACTTCTATTTCTCATTACATGCTAAATATGGATATCTGTGCTAGTCTTTCTTTTCTATTTTTTTGCAGTGTTGGGGGGGTTAAACCCTAGGCCTCTTACATACTTTGCCAGTGGTCTACCAATGGGCTGTACCCTCAACTCATTTTTTAAAAATTTATTTTGAAATGAGACCTCACTAAGTTACTAAAGCAGCCTCTGGCCTTGAGTGCAATCCTTCTGCTTCTATCTTCCAAGTCACTGGTATTTCAGGCATTCACCACCACACCTAGCCTATATTTCCATTTCATTCAATGAAAAAGTATATCATCCTTTAAAATGATAATAAAAGAATACTATGAATAACTGGTGATATCAATTGTGAATCTGTGAATACGCAACATGAAAATTAAAATAATTGATGTAATTCATTCTGTTAGAATAATAAAAATATATGATTATTTCAATAAACAAAGAAAAATCATTTGAAAATGTTTAAAATCCACTAAAGACAACAAATTGCAAAATAAATAAGGATGGGAGCTCCTGAATCTGATAAACGGTGTCTGAAAAAAAATCCCACAACAAACATCATAGTAGTGAAATATTGAAGATTTCCCTTAATATTAGGAACAAAAGAGCATTTCTACTCCTATCAATCTATTAAACTTTGAGAGTTTGTTTGGAGGTTCTAGCAGGGGAGCGCAGCTGCTCATACACCCTTGACCGAAGAACGGTCCTCCATCTATCGGGGATGGTCATCCTCTTCGACCGAGTGCACAGCTTCGGGAGGTACGCACATGGAGCGGTGAGGGAGGAAGGGGACATCCGCCAAGCCAGCCAGATCAGCCGAATCAACCCTGGCGATCAGTGGGGTGACAGATGTCACAGCCAGATCGCCCTCTCATTCGATCTATTAAACTTTGAACTGACCTTTATCCAGTATAACAAGGCAAAGAAATTAAAGGAATGAGAGAAAGGAAGAAAGGCAATTCTGCCCTTCTAGATGAGATCATTTCACTCATAGAATACTAAAAGTAATTTACAAATTTTTAAATTTCATCAGTGTACATTAATCCAAACTAAATATAATCTTTTGCACTTGTTCATATTAGCAGTACCTACAAAATGGAATAAAAATGATGCCAGTTGTAATAGTACAAAACATAGGAAAAACTCAAAGAGCAAAATTAATAAAGATTGCTATGTTCAGTCCCACAAAACTTTAAGTCATTGCTGGAAGAAATAATAACTGACCTAAACAAATAGGAAAATATGCTACTTTCCTAGATTGAAGGTCTCAATATATTAAACATGAAAGCTTTCCCCCAAATTCATTTATACGTCAGTACTTTTATTTCTCATGACATGCTGATCATATATATATAGATAGATAGACAGATAGATGTGTGTGTGTGTGTGTGTGTGTGTGTGTGTGTATACACACTAAAATACAGGCATAAAAATTTCCTGTGCTATTCATAAAAGCCACACAGTGAACTGAATGGAAGCATTTATTAGGAATAGAATAGATATATGAATTATAGTGTATTTATGAAAGTGACTATTCTACATAATAAAATAAACTACTACTACATGCACACAATGCCTGCAGCCATTCCACTGTGGCATCAGATCCCCTCAGAACAGGGAAACTAAGCAGGGTCAGACCTGGTCAGTACTTGGATAGGATCCCACCTGGGAAGACCAGATACTGTAGGGTTGGAAGAAGGACCCAGCAACCCACTCCCAAAACAACAATGAGCCATTAAAAACCCTATGAATGGCAAAGAAGCACGACTATAGTGTTTTGCCTGTTGTAGGTGGGGTCACTATGAGTGGGATGCTAACTCACAGCACCTAACAGCAACAACAACTACATGTATAATCATCATAGAATATCAGAGATGCAGATGCAAAATAATTTGTAATGAGTGAATTCACTTATATAAACTTCAAAAATCAGAAATGAGGTTGCATTTAAATATAGTAACCAAGAGAGCACAAGCTAAACTTTTGAGTTTCTGGTAATGTTTTATAACTAGGTCTTGGTCTTGGTTACGTAGCTGAGTTCATTTATATCAGTCCTACAGGGAGCACCTTTAAAAGGGCTTATTTTTGTAGATATAACACAATATATGGTTAAGGGGAAAAAGATTGTAGCTGCTTAGACTATCTAAAACTGTGGGACATGTAAAAGGAATGACATATTTTTAAATCTGTCTGACTTATTTATCGTGGTGTAGATGCTGTGACAATGTAGTAATGGTGAAGATAGTACAATCATGAGTCTTTGGCTCTGTACACTGAGGTTCAGAAGGAAGTAAGAACATAGGATCCATTAAGTCCGCCTAATACAGAAAAAAAAATTGAAGTTCACAGAAAAGCCAAAGGAAAGGGAATCCATATGCTACAGAGAACAGAAAATTTGATGGGGAAAAACCAATAGATGGAAGTACAAATCACTTCTGCAGACTCAAAGTGTAGGTAAAATCTAAAATCAATGTCTTTTGCATGTGTGTGTATCCTTGTGCTTATATGTGGAAAGGGTGATTTGATAGATTAGAAAAATTGTAATTCTAAACTGGAAATTCACCTGTTGGAAGACAATCTATAAATTACTAAATGATTTATTTGCAATCATCACATGTGTACACTTAGATGTAATTTCATAATTGGTTGATTTAGCAACCATGTTGTGTACTAGAGGCCACCATTGTATTTGTTCATAGTTGCACACTAGCACAGAGCTCAATATATGCTGACACCTAATAGATACTTGTTAAGTCAACAAACATGGTAAATGGATTAACTGAAGTATAAATAGTAGGAGTAGCTAGCAGAATGATTTCTACATAGTAAGCACCTAATCTCCTTCACACATATTGATCGTTTTAATTCTAGTAATAACTATGCAGATTTAGATCAGACATAGTTTCATGTTCAATAAGAAGTAGAGGTAGGGATTGCAACCCAGAAGGACTGCGTGGATGTATGTCAATAACAGGAGTTCTCCAAGAGGTTGAGAGGACTAATGCTACCCACTGCCAGCCCTCATTATAATCTCCAGGATGATGACGATCCTTTACTTGCTATTTTGGTGCTACAATATGGAGCCAGGTGTGTTTACAGGAGTGTTGATCTTCAGAATAATTTTAACTTTCATGATTATAAATCAATTAATCCTTTCTTCTGCAGATTCTGACAGAAAGTATATATTCTGGAAGACCTTCCCCAAACGAGATAAAATACACATCCAATAGATTTTCCCCATTGTTTCTTGTTTTGAATTTAGAAATAAAACATCATTCTATGGCCAGTTTACTGGAGATTTTTTCTGCGTAATTATGTAGGGAGTTAACTTTTGATTCTAAATTGTTCACCATTGTGTCAACCTCATTTATTTCACAAGTAACTTTTTCTCTTATTTAGTGATTTGAAAAGCTATCTCTTTCCATATTGAATGATGAACCATATTGGTTTCTTCCAAGGCTTTATATTCTGCTCCATTCCTCTTACTTTGTTTGTCTCTAATATCCCACACTGTGCTAACTATTGTGCTTGTAATACTTGATATATACATCTGAAATTTTTCTTTTTTTTCTTCACTTAAATTAGATTCTTTTGGGAATGTCTCATTACCACTAGAATTGCTTTATAGTTGTTAGTTAATTTTGGGAGAAATGATCATTTTAATTAGCAAAGATGTATATTATAGAAATCAGATTGCTTTTTAATGTCTATTTCCAATAAATATTAATGTGAAATAACTCAATAGAGACATTACATTTACTAGTCATTTTTATGTGCCTCTAAAATGTTCACATCCAAGATAGTATGTTTTTTAACCAGAATTAATCAACAAGTGAGATGTCAGAAAACTAAAAGGGAACAAATATAAAACCTTAATGTCTTGTCAGTGACTTCTTATGGGACCAGATGCTATGGGTAATTTAATTGTACTTAGCACTCAGCAGCAGTCTCTTGAAAGTCATGACCCACAAAAGTACTTGCCTATGCCAATACATCAAATGATAACCCTTAATCGCAAATTCAGATGCTAGAATTAAATGTTACCTTGGGTTACCATCCATACTATCCAAAGGAAATTAGGACAATTCTGTGTAAAAAAAAATCTTTTGCTTATTTTCCCATTGAGGAATGAATGCTACTATCACTGATAACATAACTGGTAGCACTTCCATAGTGTTAATGTGTGCCAAGAAGTTACTCACTTAACATCACAATACTCTCAGGCCAGGCGCAATGGTACACGCCTGTAATCCCAGCTGCTCCAGAGGCTGAGGCAGGAGGATCACAAGTTAGAAACCAGAGGCAGTCTGAGTAACTTAGCAAGACCCTGTCTCAAAAAGTAAAAAAAAAAAAAAAGGGCTGGGGGCTCAGCTCAGTTGTCCAGCACTTGCAAAGCATGCAGGTGTGAAGCCCTGGGTTCAACCCCCAGCACCGAAACAAACAAACAAACAAACAAACAAACAAACAAAAAACCAACAAAAATACTCTCAGAAGGCAGCTATTATCATTATACCCATTTTACAGCTGGAAAATTGAGGCAAAGAGAGATTAACTACCTTGCCCAAATCATACAGCTTGTAAATGGTAACATAAAACTTAAACTCATGCAGTCTGGCTATAGAATCCATGCTGTCCACTAAGATGCTTTTATGTCTCCCAGTCCAGTGTGACCTGATCAACTCCCAGAAGATGTTGGGTTCCTGAGATCTTCTTGGTGGGATCAGCTGAGCCTGGACTTGCAGGGTATAAGTTCACCTTCTTCCCCTATCCTGTCCTGCCCAATTGTCTTCCTTAGTCCCTTACACAGGCATGCTCAAAGGCGCTCCACTATACAGTTCTGGTAATCTGAATCCTTTCTCTGTTTGCAGAAAACCCAAACCAAGGCTATGGTAACTATGCCTTCATTCCCCAGTCCCTATCAGATTTTACTCATTCATGAGTTTATTTCTAATTTATAGCAGAAAGCACATCTTTGAGAATAACTTGTTACTCTGAGCTCAAACTTAAGGGGACTTTTCAAAACAATGTCCAAACTTTTTGGACTGAAAATGATACATACTGACCCAACCTCTTCCATATAAAGCAATTTTTCCTGACAAAGTATATTATTTATTGTAACTCTGATATATCCAGAACTATTTTTACTAAGGGATAGAAATACTGATAGAGCAGAATCAATAGTGACATGTTAATAAGTTTTAGTATTTTCCTTGTGAACAGATAAGATTAGCACCAGGGGCTTTGTTGGGTGTGAGCATGGGGTCAGATACATGGGAAATATCTATAGCTTGGAAGGCGAGGGAGTGCAGAGATAGTGAGTCATCAAAGTATTTAAATTTTCAAAGTACACTTTCCTTTGCCTTACACCAATACTTAGGGACACCATTGAGTAAATATTGTATAACTCTGTGCTCCTTGAATTATATCTGCAAAGCTCAAATAATCCAATATAATATTCCCTTATTTTGATTACTTTGATTATGCCAGCTACATGTAAAAGAGAAAAATATGTAAGTTCAGACCTCTTGACGATCTGACATAGAAAAGCTTTCAACATGTTACTGTAAAATTACAAAACATTCAAGGGAAAAAGGTCTAACAAAGAGAGGCTGGAAGGAGGCTGGAGAGTCTATTTAAGATAAGAGTTTTCATTAATTACATCAAATGGCACATAATATTCTTTCTTTGAAATACTGTTCAAACTCTCTTTCAAAATTATTTGTATTTGTTACTAATACTGTGACCCTACTCACATTTCCCTAAATTCATTAAATATCCTCCATAGAAAGAAAATTCTTTGGATTATTTTGAAAAGATATTTTGGCATTCATCATGTTCTATGTTCAGTCACTGACACTATGACATTCTTTTAGACACTAAATCAACCTCAGAGAATCACTTCCCTTTATATTCTAAATGCATTCTCCTTTGAGACTACTTATTTCTTAGAATCATAAACTTTATTCAACAGAGTGCATTTAATTTCCAGTAGTTATACATTATTGGCACTTATATCCTCTTTATTATCAATGTGATTTCAACAAGTGAATATGGAAGATAACTTCTATTTTCACTGTTTTGTAAGGATATTATACAAAAGCAGAACAAATTATATAGGGCTGCAGTGAAAAAGAGTTAGAAGCTATTCTAAATGCCAGCTAATTATGGATGAGAAACAGAAAGGAGAACTGATTTTTGAAGGGTAGCTCATTAGCTTCATTAAATTTAAAAATCTCTACAAATAGGAAATGCTAGTATGGAAAAGAAGCTTAGGTACCACTATATTTTAATATCAAAACTGAGTCAGAAAGAAGTTAGTCATTAGTTTTTGAAAGTAGATTCATGTTGAGATTAAAATCACCATGGTTATCATGTAGATTTGGCAAAACACCAAGTGATTTATTCTTATTTTTTTTGTACTTGAGGTAAAAGAAAAATTGAGAGGGATAGATTTGGGAGTTACCCACATATGTGCCATATGTTGAAAGAATACATGATGCAGATAAAAAGGATGGATGATGGAAAGGGATGGGGCAAGTTTTAGGGATGGAGATGTTACTTGGGAATGATTTCTAAATAATTTTATCAGTTTTAAGATTGAAAATTAACTGAAACTAATATAAACTTATCTTCAATAAATGAGAAGAGCTCAGTTATTTCAATAAAGTTTAAGGGAATCTGAACAGTAAATGATTCCCTATATTTTATTGTATCTGAGAAAGAAATCTAATTAGACATAGTAAGTATGATCAAAAGATACAGTAAATGTTTAAGGTTTTTTAAAAAAATCATTACAGTAAAAGAAGCATTGCCATTAATCCCTCTCAAATAGGAAGAATGGCATGTGAATTTGTCATATACTTAAATAAAGGGGAAATGTTTCTTATTGATTTTTGTTTTGTATTTTAAATTAGTGTGCAGTAATGTACCCTTATCTTGCTGTGGTTTCATTTCTACAGCTACTATAGTCCTCTCTGATTCAAAAATATTAAATGGACATTTCAAGAAATGAAAAATTTATAAAGTTTATGATGCATGTCATTCTATGTAGCATGATCTCACACTGTCCCACCAAAGATGTGCAGAATCTCTTTTTCTAGCATTTATATTCTGTAGATTCTTCCTGCCAATTAGTCACTCCATAGCCTTTTTGGTTATCATATCAGCTGGCAGAATACTATAGTACTTATTATCCAGGAATGTATTTTACTTAATAATGGCCCAAGAGTGCATGAATGATGATCCTAGTTGAATAATATTCCAAAAAGAAGGCTTAAGGTGCTTCCTTCCTTTAAGGGAAAGGTTAAAAGTTTTTAACTTAATAAGCAAAGAAAAAATATTATATGCTGAGGTTTCTAAGATCTACAGTAAGAATTGATATTCTTGGCCAGGTGTGGTGGTGAATGCCTGTAATCCTAGCAACTCAGGAGGCAGAGGCAGGAGGATTGCAGGTTTGAGGCCAGAGGCAGTCTGCATAGCTTAGCAAGACTCTGTATCAAGGTAAAAAAATAAAAATTGGGCTTGGGCTGCAGCTCCACTCAGTGGTGGGGCATTTGCAAAGTATGTGCATGGCTCTGGGTTCAGCCCCCAAGTACTGGAAAAAAAAAGAATTGATCCTCTTTCAGTGACATTATGAAGAAGAGAAATTAATACTATCTTTGCTGTTATACTTTAAACTTCAGAAGTTACCGCCTATGATAAACGCTTAGTGAAGACGATAAAGGTACTAATTTTGTGTATGTATATATAGGAAGGGGCTGGGAAGCACTCAGTTGGTAGAGTGCTACTCTATTTCCTCTGAGGTGTGGGTTTGATCCCCAACACCACAAAAATGGGAGAAGGACCTGGCAGCCTAGTCCCCAAACAAACTTGAAACCATCAGTCATTGAAAACCTTATGAATAGCAGAGAAGCTCTGACTTAGTGCTAGGCTTGGCACAGTATCAGGTAGTATTTCATTCTGTTGTACAGAGGGTCACTATAAGTCACAGCAGACTCAACAGCACCTAACAACAACATGTATAGGAAAAAAACATCTTATATAGGGTTCAGTGCATCCACTTGGATTCTTGGAAGATACTCATTTAGGATAAGAGAAGATGACTGTACAATCAATTTGACATTTTTTGGTGTAAACTTCTATGAATTATAACAGATGTATGTTGCTGTGTAAACAACACCACAGTCAAATACAGAACAGATCCGTCACTCCCCTGCACTATCCCTTTATTGACCAATCTTCTCTGCTTACCACCTGCTATTGTTTAAAGGTGGATTTTACCCCACAGTTTCATTTGCTTGATGTTTGGTGTTGGAATTGTGTGACCTTTAAGAGGGGGGGTCTAGTGGGTAGTCCTTAGGTCACTGGGGATGTGCCCTTAAAAGAAATTAGTATATTTCAGTTGGAACTCCAGCTAATCCTTAGTCACTCTTTGGCTCCTGTTTTGGTATATGATCTCTTGGCCCTGCACTGGTTCTACTGTTGGAACAACATCTGCTATGAGGCCTTAAGAAGAAATGAGGTGATGTTGATACCATGCCCTTGAATCCTTAGAACTATAACATAGATAAACCTCTTGTCTTTATAAAGTTGACCACCCCAATATATTTCACTATACTAATGGTGAGGTGGGCTAGACAAACAGGGATTAAAAGAAGTAGACTGATCTGAGTACAATGGCTCATTCCTGTAACCTCAGCAACTCAGGAGGCTAAGGCAGGAGAATAGTGAGTTCAAGGCCAAAGAAAAAATAAAAAAGCCTGGAGGTGCAGCTCAGTGGTAGAGCATTTGCCTAACATGTAGGATGGAAAGAATAAGAAAGAACAGGAAGGCAGGCAGGCAGGCAGGAAGGAAGGAAGGAAGGGAAAGAAAGAGAAGAATTGAGAAGAAAGAAAGAAAGAAAGAAAGAAAGAAAGAAAGAAAGAAAGAAAGAGAGAGAAAGAAAGAAAAAAGAGAAGAAAGAAAGAAAGAAAGAAAGAAAGAAAGAAAGAAAGAAGAAAAGAAAAGAAAAGAAAAGAAAAGAAAAGAAAAGAAGAAAAGAGAAAAGAAAAGGAAAGGAAAGGAAAAAAAGATAGATGGGGCAGATTGCATGGTGGCTAGAGGTTGATGTAACTCCAGAGCTATATTATAGTAGGATATCATGTGTCCACTAAAAGAACAAGACTACTCCCAAACAGCTGAGATCAACATGGCCTTTGGAAACAACTTTTAACCATTCTTCATTCCAATGTCATCTCCATATTATTAGCTTTGCAATATTGGCTACTTCTATTAAACGCCTGATGGATGCCATGACACGTCTAAAAGCCCCATATAAGGACAGAAAGGGGAATAAATTATATTCCAGGAAAATCTGGACCCATTCCTAGTATTTCCTACCTTTTCTCCCTCACCTTAACTCAAGACCCAATCCTCCCCTCCATTGAAATTTGCCCACAAGATGCTATATAAAATCTTGAGCGATGTGACTCTCTTGAGAAACTCACATTCCCTGTTGAGTGTGTACTTTCAACCTAAGAAAATTTCCTCCTAATTCCTTACTTTGTCTTATCTCTGATCTCTTTTTCTTACAGTAATACAAACCTGAAAACACAGGGTTGAGGCCTCAATCTACTTTGTTTATCCTTTTTATATTGGTAATTTTTAATGTACAACTTAATGGGTTTCATTATGACATTTCCATATATGCATTTCATTGTGGGAGAAGGGCACAGCAACCCACTCCGAAAAATCAATCCACCATTGAAAATCCTACAAAGAGCAGAGAAGTATTGACAATAGTGTTTTGCTTGTTGTACATAGGGTCACTATGAGTCAGACTCATAGCCAACTTGATGGCACCTAATGGCAACAACATTTCATTGCACCTTGCTCACATAATGTCCTCCTTACCCTTTCATGACCCTCTGCCCCATCCCCACCCCCAACACCAAGGGTCTCCTTTCTACTTGCATGTCTTTTTGTGAAAGTATTTATCTATATATGTGCATCCTGATTTCAATGTAAGTCCAAACTTTTTTCTATAGTGATCTACCTTTTTACATTCTCAGCACAGAAGTGAGTGAGTGATCTAGTCTGTTTATGTTATTGCCAGCCTCTGGTGTTATTATGATTATTTATTTTTAAATTCTTTGTATCTTAGCTATTCTAGTAGGTTTTATTTTTTCTATCTTTCCTTTTTTTCCCAACATACTCATAAAGTTGTGCTGTTTACATTGAGATTGACCTCTCCCCCTCATCCATCCTCATAGACCATCCCTGCCCCCTATCTTCTCCAATCTGCCTTCCCTCTGCCTCAGCCTTCACTACAGACAACAATGGAAAACTAACTCATCCACCACTCTCTTGAACTGGAGATTAATCTTGATATAATTTTGTCCTTTTCAGAATGTGATATAAATGCAACCATGTAATATATAACTTGTCAAATAGTTTATTTAATTCAATATGTCAATAGTTTTTCCCTGTTTTATCCTGTTGTTAATTGTTAAATATCATTTCACTGTGTTAATATACACCATAATATTTATCCATTTACCTGCTGAGAGATATTGGAGTCGATTCTGGATTTTGGCAACAATAGAGCTGATATAAACATTTATATAAAATTCTTTTGTACGATCATAAATTTTCATTTAACCTGGGCAATCACCTAGGAATAGAATTCCTGGACCGTATGGTATTCCTATGTTTAAATTTTTAGGAAATATGTAAGGTTTTTTTTTTTTTTTTTTTTTTTTTTTAGAGTGATTGCATTATTTTGCATCCCCTGTAATGGCACTATGATAGTTATAGTAGTTTTATATCCATTTTGGCACATGGACTTGTCAATATTTCCTATTTTGATTTTTAAAATGATTATAGTTTATAATATCTGAGTTTTTAATGTGAAAGTGTGTATGGTTAATCTTTTAGAGTAAAATATTAAAGGTATTATTCCCCAGATATGTTTATCCATAATACTACAGAGTGGCTTAGTTTGCTTATAAAAACACAGATTCAGTTCAAAGTAGCTCACGAATCAGGCTAACCATAAACCTGCAGGAGAAAAGTATAAGGACCCAATCAGAAGGAACTCAGAATGAGGTTTGTGGAAGGAGCTTTCTTAGAACTACCTATCTCTTCCAGTCTTTGGATTACCTTCAGTAATCTTTGTAGAATGATGAGGTATGGCAAAAAGCAATGTAAGATTATAAAGGAGAGATTTTTTTTTCCAAAAAATCATGACAGAGGAATGGTAGGTTCCAAATTTATTAACATGCTGCAATTCCTTTTGGAGCTGAGAAAGGAGGGTAGAATATAGATTACACATGGGATGGATGAGTTTGTAATCACTGAGAAAACCTATCAGCAGACATGTGATTTCAGAATGGGAAAATTCAAATTAAGCTATGAAAAAACAACAAAAATTTCCTTTTCCTCATAGGGTTATTAGATCAATGCATAAAGTACATGTGTAGGATCAGACATTCTTTTTCTCAGGCAAATTTATAAGAAAATATCTAGAGATGAGATTTTAGAGAAAGGATGCAAGTAAATTAAAAAATGATTAAATATTTTTAACTGGAGAATACTGATTAGCTGGTCATGGTGGTGTGTAGTAATCCCAGCACTTGGGAAGCTGAGGCAGGAAAATTAGAAGGTCTAGATCAGAGTGGGCTACACAGTGAGTTTAAGGCCAGCCTGAGCTACATAGTAAGACCTTGTCTCAAAAACCCCAAAAGAATGGGGTGTAGCTCTGCAGGACACTTGCCTAGCATGCACAAGGCCCTGGGTTCCTTCCATTTCCAGCAACATGCATACACAAGCATGCTGGTGAAGGGGTGGATAAAAATCTTTGGGAAGTCTTAGGAGATTTTGGTAATATTGTTTTCTCATTTTAAGTATATGTTGTCAGGAAAATTGCTATGGTTATTTTCTTCTTCTTCTTATGCCCAATTTTCTATTCCCAAGGTACTTTATTTTTCTGGTACACACATTATATGACTTGGAATTTCTCCAAAACTACACATAAGAATGGACACAATTCAAAATGAAACTTAAGAGAAAAAAGCTATTGTAGTTAATATACCTACTTCATCATAAGTAATTCCCCAGCCCTACACCTCTGGCAAAGTTTCTCTTTCTCTTTCAGATGACCAAGCAATAGCATTGTTTTCTAGTTGTCTGGGCTTTCTTGTCTCTAATAGGTCCCCTATGAATAGCAGAGAAGCACAACAATAGTGTTTCACCTGTTGTATGTAGGGTCATTATGAGTTGGACACCGAGTCAACAGCACCTAACAACAATACAGAAGCACAATCTTCTGTACACATATGACTCTTAAATTTTATTTAGCACCCTACATCCAGATGTTTTTGGGTAATCAGTCCTATATCTTTAAACTTATGAATGTTATGCCCCATTAACCAAATTTCCAAGCAAGTTTATTATTAAGGTGAACAAAATATTCAGTGTTTAATGAGTCATTTATATGTGGAATACAAATGCACCTGAAATTCTGAGGTTTCACAAAGGAAGCTCTCATTAAAAATAAATCTTGGATCTGTGTATTAGCTATATACTCATTAACTTCAGATAAACTATACAGCTATAAAGCCTGGCTAATTATCTAAAATGTGAAGTCCAACACCACTTTTTTTTACCATTCTGTTTACATTTTTGTACTTTTCCTCCTTTAACAAACTTTCAGCTGGTTGTGGTGGCACATGCCTATAATCTTAGTACTTGAGAAGCTTCTAGGCAGGAGGATATTGAGTTCGAGGCAAAAGTCATCCTGCACAACTTAGCAAGATCCTATCACAAAATAAAAATAAATAAAAATAAATAAAATAGCTGAGGGGGCAGCTTAGTGGTAGAACACTTGCCTAGCATTGAGGCCGTGAGTTCAACCACAAGTCCTGGAATAAATAAATAAAAAAGAAAAAATGAAGCAAAGCAAGCTTTATAATATGTCCATTTTTACTTCACTACAATATTCTTAATGTTTAAATTTAAACACTGAGCTTTACTTATACTTTGAATAAACTTGCATAATTATGGAATTAATAAAAAGGTTACTCATCTGTTTAGTGACTTTCTTCCATATTGCAAACTTATAAATAGTTATTGATTATGTTTATTGAAAAAATCTATCTCTCCTCCTTTCTCTCTCTCTCTCTTTCTCTCTCTCTCTCTCTCTCTCCCTCCCTCCCTCCCAAGATTTAAATGTTTTTTTGTTTTTGAGGTGCTAAGGATCAAGACAAGCCCAGGGTGTCACACATATTAGGCATGCAGCCTACCACTGAGCTACATCCTCAGCTCCATTGTAGCCTTTCTCAGCATGAGAGATGACTGACTAGCCTAGATAGTACTAAGATGGAAAAATATTTAATATTTTATTTTATCATCCTTATTCCTAACTAGTTGTTACTAGCTTTACCTCTTTGATGATTACAAACATTATTACCATAATCCATATTTTGAAAGATATTTTTCCTAGAAAATATTTTCTTATCAGTCAAAAATTAGCATCCTTTGATATCTGAAGATGGACTATTATAGTAGACCGGCTACTTTTGGCCTTGAGAAGTGTTGTCAATATTTTCCTGTGAGTGGGCTTTAGCAATGTAACAGAGAGGTCTGCCAAGTAGATCTGGCATAACAGACCTGTAATGATTGATCATATACAAGGGCAAGGGGTAACTTGAAAGAGAAACAGTCAGAAAATGTTGAAAAATACCTGACCAACACATCTATGTCAGAGTTTGGTCTAGGAAACTAGAAGAAGAAATATATGTAGTATTCCTTGATTCTGTACTTTTATCTGTAAAATTTAATTAAATATTTGACAAAATCTATCCTTTCCTTTTTAAAATAATTAATTAATTTATTTATTTATTTATTTTTGTGGTATTTGGAGGTTGAACCCAAGGCCTCAAACAAACTTTGTAAGTGCTCTACCACTGGGCTATAGCACTAGCCTATGTATGTATGTATGTATGTATGTATGTATGTATTTACTTATTTTTATTTTAAGACAGGGTTATTCTAAATTATACAGTCTGCTTCTGGTCTCAATCTCAGGATCTTTCTGTCTTTGCTTCCTAAAATACTGGGATTAGAGGTGTGTGCCACCCACCCAGAGTTCATTCTTTCCACTTATAATGTAGTAACAAAGAGTAATTTACAAAAGTTAATATAATGATTCAGGATGGTAAAATACAAGTACTTTACATTCTCAAATCTAATCCACACCCTTTCAGCAGCTTTACTGCTCTTGTTAAGTGCCTTCAAGTTGGTCTGACTCATATCAACTTGAGGTACAAAAGAAGGAAACACTCCCTGACACTGTACAGTGCCCAATACTATTGTCAGTGCTTCTCTGCTATTCATAGGGTTTGCCATGGCTGATGTTTTGAGAGTGGGCTGGCAGGTCCTTTTCCCAAGTCTACAGGACCTGGTATTCCCAGGAAGTCTTCCATCCAAGTACTAATCAGGCCTGATTCTGCTTAGCTTCCCAGATCAGACAGGATTGGACTCCAGGATGTTATGACTCTAGGGCTTTAACAGCTTTACAAAATCAGACGCATTCAATTCTAATCTGCACTTGAATTTGTAGCCCTCTAAAACTGTTGAAAGGTTATGGATTAGATTCAAGAATTTGCAGTATTTCTGTGATATCACCTTTCAAGCCATTCACATCAGTGTCATTCCACCACATAGTAAGTCTTTTTATAGACTAGGTGCAGAGGTGCATTCCTGTAATGTCACCAGACTGAGGAGATGGAATCAGGAGGATGGCAAGCTGGAGGCCAGTGGCATCCTATGTAATTTAGCAAGACACTGTCCTGAGATAAAAAATAAATAAAAGTATCAGGAGGGGGACAATGCTGGGGATGCAGGTGAGTCGTAGAGTGCTCGCAAATTACTGTCAAGGCACTGGATTCAACCATGCAATACTGCAAAAAACAATAACAACAACTAAAAACTCCCACAAAAACCCAAACCTGAGTTACATAGACTAAGTGTCCTAATTTCTTCTATGAGTGTCATTTTTCTGAATATCAGAGAAATCTGTTCCATTTAACATTTTCCCAAATTGATTAACTGATATTTTTTGTTGTTAGCTGTCATTGATTCAGGTCTGACACATAGCAACCTTGTGGAAAAGGGAAAGAACAATACCTGACACTTTACCAAGACATGATGTTTTTTATGTTTAAGTCTATTGTTGCAGCAACTGTATCAATCCACTTAGCTGAAGGTCATCGTCTTATTCATTGACATGCCACTCTCCCAAAACAATGTCCTTCTCCATGGATTGGTCTTTTGTGACAACATGTCCAAAATACATAAGACACAGTCTAACCATCCTTGCTTCCAAGGAACACTTTGGTTGCATTTCTTGTACAGCAGATCTGTTGTTTTTTTTTGGCAGCCCATGGTATATTCAATATTCATCCTCAGTACCATAATTCAAAAGCATCAATTCTTCTCCTGTCTCCCTTATTTACTGTCGCATTTCACAAACATGTTACTAAAACTACCATGGCATGAGCCAGGTGCACCTTCATTTTTGCTGTGACATCTTCACTTTTCAACAGTTTAAAGGGGTCTTTTGCAATAACTTTTCCCAATGCAATGCATCTTTTGATTTCTCGACTGTTTTTTCTGTGAATGTTGATTATAGAACCAAATAAAGCAAAATCTTGGGCAACTAACATCTCTTCTTCATTTATCGTGAAATTGGTTGTTGACTCAGTTGTAAGGTTTTTTGTTTTATTGATGTTGAAGCACAATTCATACTGAAGGTTGTGTTCTTTGATCTTCATCAGTAAATGTCTCAGATTCTCTTTAATTTCATTAAGCAAAATTGTGTCATTTGTATAACACAGGTTGTTAATATTCCTTCTTCACTCCTGATGTCACATTCTACTTTATAAAGTCCAGGATTCTCAGATTATTTGTTCAGTATAGATTAAAGAGATACAGTGAAAAGATACAACCCTGATCCATGCCTTTCCTAACCTTAAACCATGAAGTGGTCCAGGTGCAGTGGCTCACGCCTATAATCTCAGTGCCTCAGGAGATGGAGGCAGGAGGATGGCAGGTTCAAGATCAGAGGCAGCCTGCAAAATTTAGAAAGACTCTGCCTCAAGATAGAAAAATAAAAAATGGATTGAGGGTATAGCCCAGTGGTATAGCACTTGCAAAATGCTTGGGAAGCTTTAGGTTCAACCCCCAAGTATAAAAAAAAATGCAGTGTTTCTTTATTTAGTTTGACAACTAAACATGTAAAAATGCTTCATAAGTACAATTAAGTGTTCTGTTATTCCCATTATTTGTAATGCTATCCATAATTTGTTGCCATCCACATAGTCAAATGCTTCTGCATAGTCAATAAAGCATAGACATCTTTCTGATATTTTCTGCTTTCAGCTAATATGTCCCTCTGACATCCCTGGTTCCATACATTCTTCTGACTCTGGATTGATTTTCTGGCAATTCTCTGTCAATATACTGATGCAGCCACTTTTGAATGATGCTTAGCAAAATTTTACTTGCATGTGATATTAATATTATTTGATAATTTTTGCATTTGGTTGGATCCACTTTCTTGGGAATAGGCACAAACATGGGTCTCTTCCAGTCAGTTGGCTAGGTATCTGTTTTTCAAATCTCTTGACAAGTGAACACCTCTAGTGCTGCATCTGTTTGTTGAAATATCTCTATTGGTATTCCATCAATTCCTGGAGCCTTGGGTTTCAGCCATGCCTTTAAGGCAACTTCCACTTATTCCTTTAGTACCATTGGTTCCTGATCATATGCAACCTCTAAAATGATTGGTCATCCACCAATTCTTTTTTGTATAATGACTCTCTGATCCCTTCCATCTTTTTTTGATGTTTCCTTCATTATTTAATGTTTTCCATGTAGAATCCTTCACTATTGACTCTCAAGCCTTGAAATATTTCTTTAATTCCTTAAGCTTGAGAGAAAAAGAACATGTTCTTCCCTTTTGGTATTCTATCTCCAGCTCTTTGCATGTGTTATTCTAATATTTGATTTTGTCTTCTTGAGCTGCCCTTTGAAATCTTCTGATTAGTTCTTAATATTTGTCATATACTTCCTTCTACTTTAGTTGCTGGACCTCCAAGGGCAAGTTTCAGAGTCTCTTTTGACATGTAATTTGGTTTTTGCTCTTTTTCCTATCTTTTTAATAACCTTTTGCTTTTCTCATGAATGATATCTTTGATGTCTGTTTTTCAATCATTCATGTCTAGTGCATCAAGTCTTTTCTTGAGATGGTTTCTGAACTCAGGTTCGATATACTAAAGTCATATTTTGGCTCTCATAAACTTGTTCTAATTCTCTTCAATTTCAATTTAAACCTACATATAAGCAGTTGATGGTCAGATCCACAAACAGCACCTGGTCATGTTTTGACTTCTGATACTGGGCTTTTCTTTTCCATTGTCTATTTTCCCAAATGTAGTCAGCTTGGTTCCTGTATATTCCATATGGTGAATTCCATGTGTAGAATCTCTGTTTATGTTGGTGAAAAAAAATGTATTTGCAATGAAAAAGTCATTGATCTGACAAAATTCTCTCATGCAATCTCCCTCCAGTATTGTTTCTGACACCAAGGCCATATTTTCCAGCTACTAACTCTTCTTTGTTTCCAACTTTTACATTCCATTCATCAGTAATTATAACTGCATCCTGACTGCATGCTTGATCAATTTCAGACTGCAGAAGCTGGTAAAAAAATCTTTCCTTTCTTCATTTGTGGCCTCAGTGGTGATACATAGATTTGAATGATAGTCATATTAACTGGACATCCTTGTAGGTATATGAATATTATTCTTTCAGTGACAGGATTGTTGTTCAGAACAGATCTTGAGATGTCATTTTTGATGATGAATGCAACCCAATTTCCCTTTAAGTTGTCATTCCCAGCATAGTACACCATGTTTATTTGATTTAAAAAAGACCATTTTAGCTAACTGATGCCTAGAAGATCTGATGTTTCTGTGCTCCATTTCATTTCTGATGATTTCTAATTTTCCTAGATTTATACTGTGTGCAAGTTCCAATTATTAATGGATGTTCACAGCTGTTTCTTTACATTTTGAGTCATGCCACATCAGCCAATGGAGGTCCTAGGAATGTTACTCCATAACCATCATTAAGATCAACTCTACTTTGAGGAGGCAACTCTTCCGCAGTCATCTTTGGAATGTCTTCCAGCCCAGGTGGCTGATTTTCTGTCACTATATTCATAGGGTTTTCAATACCTAATTGTTTCAGGTCCTTCACACTAAACTGTTTTAGTCTGGAAGGTCAATTTAAAACTGTCCACCATGGGTAGCCCTGCAGGTATCTGAATACTGATGGCATAGCTTTCCATATCACAGCAACACGCAAGCCCCCACAGTAGGAAAAACTGGGAGATAATTGATATCAAATCAATTAGTATTAATTTAACTAATTTTAATGAGTTAACTAGTGATTCATAATGAACTCAAAATTAACAATGCAGTATTCACTCAAAATGAACATGTAGCATTAGACCTTAATGCTACATGTTGGCCTATTTTCCAAGATTTGCATAGTTTATTTTGCATAAAAATCCACTCATATTAAGTTGTCCCAGACTATTACAATATTGTCTAAGTTAAAAACAGAAAAATGTCAATGGCAAATAAACCCACAATTTTGGTATGTGAGAATAATCTGTAACCTTCTACTTTTTATATGTCCTACACCATCTGCAGTCAATTATGTGATTCCCAGGTGTTCACAGTAATTGCTTTAATGCAAGATTACATGTCACTTTAGGTGTCTTTAAATATTTATTATAAAACTCTCATCTACATTTTTATCCTTTCATTTAGAAACAAATGTTTAGTATTGACAAAAATTAGCTAATTGGACATGGAGAATTATTCTGTAGATTAGGTTTTACTTACAAATTTTATAAGCCAAGATTTGATGAAAAAATCAATATGTAAGTACAATGTTGATTTAGTTGTGCCATTTTACTTTCTTCATTTTAAATTTAAATGCACAAATATGTACTTAAAATGTGTGACAAATACTTCAATCAAATCTGCTATCATTTTGTCAAGACTGTTGAATATTATGAAATGTAATGATCTGAAGAGCCATCACCCAATATCTTCCTCTAAAGGTACAAAAAGGAGTTTTTCACTTTTGGACTTGGAATAAGAAATATGCATACAGATGACCTAGAGAAATGGAGTCATTACATACATAATTAAAGCCCAGAGGCTTGGTCAAGTGTACAGTTATTTACATGCAGATCTAATATAAATAACAATTACTAACATATACATAATGCATACTATGTTTCAGGGAGTTTTCCAAAACATTCATACATATTAACTTTTAAAATTGTCACATCTGCTATAGGAGGTGGATATTGTATTATTGCCATGGAAGCCTGGTGATTTGGCTGGAGTAACCTGCAGAAGGTCATATACCATAGTTGAGAAATGACGCAGCTGGGATTTAGATGGCTTCTGGAATCATGCTATTAATTGTTAAAGTATATGTCCCTCCTAAACCTAGTTTTTGACATAATAATGATTTCTAGGTAAAAATACTCACTACAACATTTTGATATATTATGCAAATCATAAGGTTGTCCTCTTACTATTATTGGTGAAAATCTTTATATTTCTACATTTTAATAATTTTCATTAAACTTACATTCTGATTTTTTATTTTCTATAAAATCTCTTATTAATTAATCATAATGAAAGCCTTTCTAGATAGCAGGGATTTGTCTAATATTGTGAAATTTTAGATTAACTTAAATTTGTAAAACATCAAAAAATTGCTCACTGGTTTTAAAAAAAGTCTAATGAGCATTATTTTGTATTGATATCTTAATAGTTGCCTGGTTTCCCTTAAATATGATTTACTCACTGTTTACGTGATTGGGGTTTTATTTGGCCATGGTACATGACTAGAAAACATTTTTTATAAATGCTTCCAAAGTGAAATTATCTTGTGGCATGTTGTATGAAATAAAATGTTGATGCTTTAATCAGTTCCAAATCCTTGGACTCAGAAATATTTTTTGGAAGCTATACTGGTTTTGCTTCTCAGTACTTTCCTTTGCACCAATTCTTTGGAGAAATGTTTTTGTGCATATTTGGATATCATGGATTTTCAGGGGTGGTATTGAGGTGAGCGCCTGCAGCTGTAGCCCTGTGGCATCCGATCCTGTCAGATCTCAGAAGCTAAGCAGGGTTTTGCCTGGTTAGTACTTGGATGGGAGACCGCCTGGGAACACCAGAGCTGTAGGCTTGGGAGAAGGACCTGGTAACCCCCTCCCAAAAATCAATCTGCCACTGAAAACCCTATGAACAGCAGAGAAGCACTAACAATAGTGTTTCCCCTATTGTACAAGGGTCGCTATGAGTCGGATACCGACTTGACGGCACCTAACAACAACATAACATTGAGGTGAGCAGAGGTGCATGAGTCCAGTTAAGTCTTCGTTAGGCTCTTCAGTTTTTATCAAAGAATATCAATTTTATCATCAGTTCATGTTATTTCTGAAATGAAAATTTTGAGCCATCATTACTAACATTTTGGACTTTCACACCTCAATTGACCAATTGACCAATTGACCAATCAGGTGAAAGTAAATATCAATTAAGAAATATTTCAAAGATGAGACATCATCTCTTGCACATAATTCTAGATATTTTTTCTTGAATTAAGTTAGACCAATAAATATGCTGTTTCTTCATCCCCCACCCAAAATTATTTCATATAACATCACTTTGTTGTTATGCTTTCAGTATTCTTTAAAGCTGATTGCCAGAGTATTCCTAGGTCCAGTGTTTTATTTGGTGTAGAGTTGTTAAACAATGCACACTATACAATCTAGCACTCTATTAAGCAAAATGTGCTTTTTATTCAGTGTATATGAGAATACACTTTTGTTTCTTATAAGTTGTTTCTTTTTGTTGTTATTCTTTTAAAGTATTGTAAGTTGTTGTCATTGATCATATTTCCTTTTACACTTTTACAATCAGGTGGTCACTGTATTTTAATTAACCACAGTATGTCTATATAGGCACATACCTATAATCTCAGTGACTCAGGAGGCTGCAGCATGAGCCAATTTTTGGTTGTTGTTAGGTGCCATCCATTTGGGTCCAAGTCATAGAGATAGTAGGTACACAGACGAAATATTCCCTGTCACTGTGCCATGCCTGGTAATACTGTCAGTGCTTATTTGCTATTCATAGTGATTTCAGTGGTTGATTGTTTCAGGAGTGGGCTGCTGGGTCCTTCTCCCAAGCCTACAGCATCTGGTATTCCCAGGTGATCTCTCAGCCAAGTACTAACCAGGCCTAATTCTGCTTAGCTTCTGAGATCAGATGAGATCAGATGCCACGGTGGTATGGTAATAGACCTGTAAGTTTGAGATCTGTGCAAACTAGAGAGACCCTGTCTTAAACCAAAAATTATAAAAGGGCTTGGAGGTGTGGCTCAGTAATGGAGCAATTGCTTAACATGCTCAAGGCCCTACGTTCAACCCTCACTACTAAAAACAAAATCACTCTATAGGACACAGTTTTTGTATGGGTAAATATGTAATACTGTTGTGTTGTTGTTTTTAGCTGCCTCAAGTCATGGGCAACTCATAGCAACCCTTATAGGGTTTTCAATGGCTGATTGTTTTGGGATTGCCTCCAGAGTGGATTGCCAAGTCTTTCTCCCATTTTTGCAGTGCTGGGAATCAAACGTGGGACCTCAGAGACTGCAGAGCTGCGCTCTACCAACTGAGTTAATCCCAACCCATATGTACTACTAGAAACTATTTAAAAATATGTTTGTTTTCTGCTAAACTTACTATTTCAAAAATGGTTATTTCATCACATGGACAGTATTATCTAGGTGTATTGATTCAAAAATACAAGAAAACACACCAAAGAAGATATTTCTGTACAGAATCTTAATGTCTAACTTTTCTTATCAAGTAGATCTTCTCTGGACATAAATTTTTAATAAAATGATTTGTAAGTGTGTAGGTGATTGACAGCTCAAGAAAAGGAGAGATAACTAGTCCTGCACCTCTGTTCTGGCACACATGCAGCTGTCATCCCTGCCCCCTAACTTGGCTCCCTTTTATGTCCCTCTGGACAAAACTGGTATGCACTGCAAAACCTCTAAAGAAATCACAGTCACTCTGCTACAGAAGGGTACTAGCACAGTTTTTACTGGAATGGTGCTTATAAACCTCTAAGTTTGAAATAGGAAAAAATAAAAGCCTTGCACTAAATACAAATACCACTTTTTAAATATCTTTCAAATGACATGGTTTCTTATTACCATAGATTCAGGCTTACATAAGACAATCATGACTGTAATCATCCAACAGTTTCTGTTGAAAATGAGAAAATAGGGAATTAAAGATTGTAATGAAGGTATTTATACAATTTGGTTGTATCACTGACTTTTGATGAATAGAAATGAGAATGTGTAAGATGAGTAAATGATTTTGACAATAACAAGTAGCAGTTCCTGGGAGCCAATTCATTCAGAATTCATTTCTCCAAATTTACTGAGCATTAAACAAGGAGAATTATGATAAAATAGGAGATGCTGTTTGAGCATATGACTATAGTTCTAAGCACATTTTAAAAGTAAAATTTCAGAACAGTGACATTCTGGTTTCTAAATGCTCAATTATCCCTAATGTTTTAGTAAGACAACGATATAGATGTCATAGCATCATGGTACTATTTATTATGTTTATGATATAGGACACCACAATCAGTCATTCTAGTTTTCTCAAAAGTCTCCACTTATGACTGAAATTTAAATGAGGATACCTAAAAATAAAAAATGAAAACAAAACTCTACTCATTAAAATTATCCCTTGTTAATTTCATAATTTGTCCTCTTGTTTCTATTCTTTTGCTATAGACTATTAGTGAAGGCATATAAAAGTTGTAAAGTCACATTAATTAAACCACTACCT
>VMDO01026854.1:0-25000 GCA_007922755.1 Pedetes capensis
GGCAATCCACTCCTGAGGCAGTCAGCCACTGGAAATCCTATGAATAGCTGAGAAGCACCGACATAGTGTTGAGCATGAGTACAGTGTCGGGGAGTGTTTTGTTCTGTTGTACAGTGGGTCACTATGAGTCAGATCTGACTTGATGGCATCAAACAACAGCAACCTATAATGATCAGACTCCAGTATCCCAGCCTCACAGCCATCCTCACCAGCGTCCTCCTAAGCCTCTGTCCCAAGGCCATCTCTAGATCCTTTCATTTCTCCATTTACTAGCTTTCTGGACTCCTGGGTTTCCCAGGTCCTGCCCCCTTCAGTAAATGACCATGTATGGCTTCCACATTGTTTAATCTCAAGATTCTTTGACCCTAACAGGAGGCAATCTCAATTCTTTCTTTTGGCAGTGCTGAGGATTGAACTCGGGTCTCAGTGCATTCTAAACAAGAGCTCTAGGATGTAAGCAGAGCCCCCAGCCCTATGTCTCTTTGTTGTTATTGCCAGGTGCCGTGGAGTCAGTGTCCGACTCACAGCAACCCTACCTACAACAGGCAAAACACTATTGTCAGTGTTTCTCTGCTGTTCATAGGGTTTTCAATGGCGGATTGATTTTTGGGAGTGGGTTTCCGGGTCCATCTCCCAAGCCTACAGCACCTGGTGTTCCCAGGAGGTCTCCCATCCAAGAACTAACCGGGCCTGGCCCTGCTTAGTTTCCCAGATCTGATGGGATCAGATGCCACAGGGCTACAGCTGTAGGCTCTGTCTCTTTAAACTACCATATTTACTTCTCACCCTTTGTGGCTTACCAACTCCTGTATTGAAAAGTTGCACAGCCGGGGGAGACTGTGAGAAGAGAGGACAGAATACACTGTTTGGTATTTTCCAGTGCCTTGCCCTGGACTGCATACAGCACATTTCCCTAGAAAACCCACTTGTTTGATTTCATGTAAAATTAAATGTCCTGACCTTATTATGTTGAAACAGCATCGACACTGAAATTTCTTGGGTAGAGACCCAAAGTCCGCCTTTCTGACTCACACACAGCCTGAAGGAGCTCTGGGCATGTGTATATTTAGCCACACGCTGTGGGTTTGCCCGGCCTCTTCTGCCTTCCAGAAGGTTCCATCTTCAGTTCTGCCTCGTCTCCCTTCTCACCAGAGGCCTCTCTCGCCCAAGCCTGCAGAGGATGAGGAAGTCCAACCTGTCAGAGCTCGTTATCCCTTAGCAAAACGTCCGCACCTCTGACAGAGCCTGTCAGATTTTCATCCCCCAACCAAATGAGCAAACAGACAGGATTTTCCTCCCACCACACTGCAGGGAAACGCTTTAAATCCACACTGAGCAATAATTTACCTGTGGCTGTATACCAACAGAAAGCAGTGGAGGGTAACTTCATCCATAGGCCACTAGCCTCATAGCTAAAATGTCTTCACATTAAAAAAAGATTAAACCTCTTCCTCTAAAGGGGGACAATAGGGGATGGTCAGGGAACAAGAGACCTGCCACAGAATCTTTAATTCCTTCATAAGTAACATGCGATCACCAAGCCTGTATTTTCACAATGAAGGAGGAAGCTTGATGGGTAAATGTTCTAGAGGATTATCCTCAGAGGTTAACAGGGAGAACCTTGTGAAAGAACAAATATGAAAATATTGTTAGGTGCCATTGAGTTGGGTCTGACTCATCTTGACCTGATGTACAACAGAACAAAATACTCCCTGACACTGTGCCTTGCCTGGCACTATTGTCAGTGCTTTTGTGCTATTCATAGGGTTTTCAGTGGTGCATTGTTTTGGGATTGTATTGTCAAGTCCTTCTCCCTAAAGCAAATATTGTTGTTGTTGTTAGGTGCCATCGAGTCAGTGTCCAACTCATAGCGACCCTCATAGGGTTTTCAATGGCTGACTGTTTTGGGATTGCCTTGGGAGTGGATTGCCAGGTCCTTCTCCCATTTTTGCGGTGCTGGGAATTGAACTCGGGACCTCAGAGACTTCAGCGCAGCACTCTACCCAACTGAGCTGAATCCCAGCCCAAAGAAAATATTAGCAGCAGCAAATAATTTATAAGGATAACATAAAGTCCAACTAAGACAATGAATTCAAAATGATGGATAGTAAAGGAGGCACAAAGAAAAGTGTTAGAGGGGCAGGAAATGGGTGCCCAGCACAGAGAGGCTCAAATATGAGTTCCAATTTTTTAAGTACCTTAGAGAATATTACTTGTAATGATTTTGATTGCTAAGAGTTGTGGGCCTGCAGCTGTAGCCCTGTGGCATCCGATCCCGTCAGATCTCAGAAGGTAAGCAGGGTCGGGCCTGGTTAGTACCTGGATGGGAGACCACCTGGGAACACCAGAAGCTGTAGGCTTGGGAGAAGGACCTGGCGACCCCCTCCCAAAAATCAATCTGCCATTGAAAACCCTATGAACAGCAGAGAAGCACTGACAATAGTGTTTCCCCTGTTGTACAGAGGGTCGCTATGCGTTGGATACCGACTTGACGGCACCTAACAACAACAACAACAAGAGTTGTGGAGTAAATAACAGCTGCGAAACCTAATTTGATTTAAACAAGACTGTATGTGGGTGATTCTAAGAGGAGCGCACCCTTCCTATGTCTCCCCTCTCCAGGAAACTCCAGTCCAAACCCCACTCCTGAACTGGGAGCTCCTGATGTTTGCAGCCAGGCAGGGCCTGCATGGTCCTAACAGTGGCTGCAGGGTCCCTCTGCACTGGGGGATTCTTGGTCTTAGGTTCTCAGCCAGGAACCTAAGAGAGGAAGGCAGGGCTGGGCTGCATGAATGTCCTTGTAGGAGACACTGAGGGGTTGCTGAGCAACCAGGCTGAGTGCTCCCAACCTCCAAGGTGGGTCAGGCACGGTTGTTGCAGCTCGAGGCACGGGAAGCCTTTTTCCAGCAAAAAACTGCCCACTTGCTGACTGCTCCATTACTGACTCCAGGCCAGTGGCTGCTGCTGCTTCAACCTGTATAGGATGTGAGGATGTAAGCAGCTCCCACAGCAGAATCTGAGCCTCAGTGCTGAACTGAACACAGCAAAGCACAGTAGAGTTCCTTTAAGGTCAGTAGCCAGCCAGAGGAGTACTAAGCAGAACTTTTGGGATAGACAGGTAGCATCTTGGGTGACTACAAAACCATAGAGAAAGATAGGAACACAGCATCAAAATATTTCACGGAAAAATACTATTATGGAGTGGATATAAAATGTCCTGCAAAAGTTCACGTGTTTGGAGACTCTGCCCCCAGCTGGTGGTGCCATTTTGGGAAGTTGCAGAAATGTTGGGGGGCAGGGCCTGGCTGGAGGGAGCTGGTCGCTGTGGGGGGTCCTGGCGGGATGGATTATCTCTGTCATCTCCTCATTGCGCACCCTCTGCTTCCTGTCTATTGTGATGTGAACAGCTGTCCTCTGCCACTGTGTTCTGTTGCCCTGATGTCCTGCCCGATTGCATGGGGCCAAACCCTCCCAAGCATGAGGCAAAATAAACCTTTCTGCCCTGAAGTTCTTTCCCACCAGGAATTTTGGTCCTAGCAGTCGAAAAGTAATCAACATGAATACTTACCAAATTTAGAACACTGGGTTGGGCCAGGATCCCTAACACACAAATTACAGGAGCTCCAGAAGGGTAGTTCTGTTTTGTTTGAGATCATTATTGAGTTTTCCCTTCCAGAATTCCATTGCTATTTTAAGAAGATTTCTCTTTCCATTACACAATACCATTTCTGAATTAATACTTACATTACACATTGCTACTCGTTCCACCATTACCATGTAAGGTGCGGGTGGGAGAGGGGTCAAAATGAAGCCATCGTAGAAGAACAAAGAGATGTTGGTCACCCGATTAAAAGCATTCATGGAGGTCTGTGCAGATCTGATGATAAAGCACAAGTTTAGTGTTTTATAAGTTTTCTGAGGTCTGTAGCCATAGCCCTGTGGCATCCGATCCCATCAGATCTCGGAAGCTAAGCAGGGTCGGGCCTGGTTAGTCCTTGTATAGGAGACGGCCTGGGAACACCATGTGCTGTAGGCTTGGGAGATGGACCCAGCAACCCACTCCCAAAAATCCATCCGCCATTGAAAACCCTATGAACAGCAGAGAAGCACTGACAATAGTGTTTCACCTGTTGTATACAGGGTCGCTATGAGTCAAACACCAACTCGATGGCACCTAACAACAGGAATACAAAAGAAACCATTAGTGGAATCATAACACATAAAAATAGAAATTCCAAATTGAAAGTGTTGGAAAGATGATGAATAATGATTTCATAAAATCTGAACCATTAAAAGGGACATAGGAAAACAAAGAGAAAAGTAGGTATATATCAAGAGAAATACTATGGGAATAATACAATCAAAGGTTAAGTTATTGCACTGAAGATGAATGGGTTAAATTCCTCTAAGGAAAGGCAATATCACATTGGATTAGAAAGCACAATTCAGTTACACTGTTTAAAAGAAGCACATTCTTAAAATGTGATTTTAAGGTATTGAAAATAATAGGGTATATAATGATCTACCTGGCAGATGGAGATTGAAGAGGAGGAAGAGGGTAAGGAGGGAGGGGAGGAGAAAGCAGAAATGATGAAAATACTCATCACGGCAGTATAAGATGCTATAGAGTTAAACTCTGAAATTTTAGACGCCTGATTTCCGAGAGATTTAGTTAGCACTCATGTCAAGTGAATGGTTTCTGATGGGCAGTGACTGAGGAAAGCCTTTTCCTTTTGTCAATTTTATTCTAGTGTCTTCAACACAAGCCTATCCAGTCCCTGTATTCTTCTGCATCAAACCCATAGGAAAAAGAGCAAGGAAATCCAAAACAGGACGGGTTTCCGGACTAGATCTGGAAACAGCGCATGCCACTCAGATGTCATTGGCTGCAAAGAGTCACGTGACCACTTCTAACCACCAGGGCACCTGGGCAATGCAGTGTAGCTGGGGGCCAGGAAGAAAAGAAAAAGGTTTTGGTGCGTATCAAGTCAATCTCCACCATCTATATTAACAGTTACACCTTTGGAGAAATTAAAAATTAAGAGAGAGAGAAAAAAACATTGAGTTTTAAAAGTGGCACAGATAAAAATACCAGTTATAATTACAATTGAATCTCATTTTCAAATATATATGTAGAATCACATACATTTAAAAGATGATTCCTAAATAGTAAAAATGGTTATTACCTGATGGTAGAATTTCACAAGATTTTTATATTCTCTTAAACTTTTTTGGGTCAAACATGATGGCACCTAACAACAACAACAACAACTTTATTGATTGGATGGCTTTATATGACTAGAAAAAAACCTAGTCTTATTGTGGGGAAAAGAGCCATAATATGATGAAATTTACTTCTATCCTTTGATTTTGGTTCTTTCTGAGAAAAATGCAAGGTACTTTTAGCTAATAATGTGAAATTGGCAATTAATAACAACAACATGCCCACTGTGGATGATATAATTTTTAATGTCATAATCTTATTTCTAAATTTGTTGTTCTGCATATATATGTTAAGAGATTAGGAGCCAGGAGGTACCTGCCACTAACTGAACATTTAGTACACATCAAATCTTTTATACATGGATTTCAGCTGTTTCTCAAATAACAGGGTAAGAATATTTATCTCCATTTTTAGCGTGAGAAAATTAATACACTAAACACTTAACTAGTAACACAGTATTTAAAACCAAGCCTGACTAATTTCAGGGTTTGTACCGTTTACCATTACACTATATCACTAAGTTCACAAGAATACATAGAGCCTTGATTCTTGTCCTTGCTTTGCTGAAGTTCGTCTACTTAGCTTGTAAGTAGGAATCTTACAAATAGACATCAGCTCATTTAATCTCCACAGGCTCTCCATGAGACTTCCCCCCTCCCCCAGTGCTAGGACTTTTAATCCAAGGTCTCATGCAGGATAGGCAAGTGCTGTACCACTGAGATGCAACTCCAGGCTCCCCCATTAAAAAAAAAATTGAGACAAGGTCTTGCTACATTGGGTAGTTTGTGTCTGGTCTTGAACCTGTGATCCTCCTGCCTCAGCCTCCTCGGTAGCTGGGATTACAGACATGCGCCATGGTGTCTGGCTCAAAAAGTCGATTTTTATAGATGTGGCAATTCAAACCCAAAGAGAAGTTAAACTCTTCCTACCACTCCTAAGGTGCCGACAGAGAGCCCCAAAAAAGTGGTTCCTAAATTCAACTGCGCTATTTTATTCTGCCTGAAACTTTTGAAATTTTATTTTATTTTTGATTGCACTTAAAGACTGTACCATTTATTGCGTCCAAGAGGAACTTACAAGTGTTAAAGGGTTGATTCCAGCTGGTGCCGCTATTTTTGGAGGTGGTGGAAACTGGCGGAGGTGGAGCTGGGCAGGAGGAGGTCGGTCTGTGGAGGTGCGCCTTTGAAGGTTAGACCTGATCCTTGGTCTCTCTCTCTCTCTCTCTGCTTCCAGCCAGCAATGAAATCAGTCACGTCTGCCACGTGTTCCTGCCAGCACAACGCTCTCCCTCAGCTGGGGTCAAGAATCAGCAGAACCAAGGAGTATGGCTTGAAACCTCTGAAACCGTGAGCTAAAACAAATCTTTCTCCTGTTAAATTGTTCCCATCGGGTATTTTGCTACAGTATCGCAAAGCTGTTACAGTATTGCAAAGTTCCTTACAGTATTGCAAAGGTCATTACAGTGTTGCAAAGCTCATTACAGTGTTGCAAAATTTGCGACATATGGCAAAGTTTGTTACAGTATTGCCAAGTCTGAGTATGTAATAATCAGTGGAGCCCTTAACTGCCTAGAACCATGGTTCTTTGAAATTTCTCACTGATCTCTGCCTGGAAACACTGTATCTTGGGTCTGCAGCTCCAGAGAAGTTCTAGAATCATCTCTCTCTAAAAACAAACGATTAAACTAGAAGTCATTAACAATGCCATACAAGCCTAATAAACTATCTTTCCCCAAGCCTTGGAGGGGATTTTCCTTGACTCGATAGAATCATGATTTTCCCTTTTGTGCATGCAGAAGAGGTTTAAGAGCAGCACTAAGTTGCTGAAAAGAATATAATGTGGTTTACTATTCAAGTGCGATTCAAATTCCTCTGTCCAGCCTCAAGCATGTGCTAAGAGATAATTGACTCCCCAGGAGTCCTGTGTGTTGCCAATCGACACACCCCAGGTCACAGATGTCCTCCCCATTTGCACTGGGTGGCCCAGTTTTAGTTTCCTCTGCAGGAAAATAACTAGGCTGTGGACAGGGGCGGGGGGAAGGAAGTTAGAGATCGAAGCGAGTTACATAACATGTCTATTTCAAAAGCCTTCTGTCTATGCCATGGGTTATGAGATTTCATGTCACTTGGCATTCTGCAGCCCACCTGACCCCCGTATTTGGCCCAGGCTCCCCTCGCTGTGGTCCAAGGGCTGAGCTCATCACCTGGAGTGGGAGCTGACAGGCAGGAGCGGAGGCAGGGAGCAGGGAACCTTGTGGGTGTCGTCACGCATGACTGGGCAGCGGCCATCAACGGCAATTAAACACGGAGCGACCGGGATCTGCTTGGACAGGTTCAAGTTCGCTGGCATTGCTGCGATTAGATGCTGTGCCCTGTCTCCCTGTAGCCAGGAGGTGACATCTCCCCCTCTCCCTTGCTCTCTTTGCGTCTCCTTTGTGCCGTCCTGGTGCTGACTGATCACCGAGGGCAGACAGTTACATGACTCCATTTCCACGAAAATCTGGTCAAAGCAGATACGAGAGGAGCCAAATCGGAAGTGATCTTCATTCAATGAAGATTCATTTTTTAAAAATGTCCTGTTATTTTCCAGATGCGTGGCTTTTACCTCAGAGGTTATGATCTATCAACGGAGTATTCCTATACTCTTTCCTCCTCTTATAATTTACACCTTGGGTTGGATTGTGCCATGTGGCTTTTGTTTTTTTTTAGAACTCCGCTGCTTTCAAGTGAGCTGAAACAAAAATGTTCCGTTGTGCTTTGGAAGCGTCCTTGGTCGCTCAGTTCACACAAAGTTTGAGGTGGTTCAGGTTGTTCTGTTTCTTACGTGGCTGGTAGGCAAACTGGCGGGATGATGGGTATGAAATTGGCCTTGCCAGGGACAGAAGCTGGCTTGTTTTAGCAGGGTTAGATAACTCGTCTGGGGTCTGGGTGAAAAAGAATTGATGAAGCAGAAACTCTCTCTCTCTAAAGACGAAATGAGGAGAGAGGATGTGATTGTTGACCCCTGCCTCTAAGTTCTGCCTACAATTAAGATGAGCTCCCCTTGGTCCGGTCACCCTCAGTTCTTCCTTCTCTTCCTTTGTAATCCTAGATATTTAAAGAACCCCTTCTATGTGAAACATGGGGCAATAGGTGGAGAGAGGGTGAAAAACGGTATAATTCAGTATGACAAACACTTATGAGGTCTCCATACGTGGTAGGAACTGTCCAAGCCATTGGGAAACGATGAAGGCTGAGCTCAGGGGCCAGGCGAGAACAATGACTGTAAATAGCTCTGTTCCTGTTTCAATCTGAAATGTCCCCCAAAGGTCAAAAGTGTTCGATGGTTTGGTCCCCAGCAGGTGGCGCTGTTTGAGGACGTTGTGGGACTTTTGGAGGTGAGACTCTAGCTTTGCAGAAGCAGCTCTGCAGGGGTGCACCTTGGGAGTTTATCCCAGGCTGGCTGCTCCCATTGTCTCTCTTCTCCTGACTGCCAGGATGCGACGGTCTCTGCCCGCGGTCCCGCCATACCTGCCCAGCCATTTGCCTCCCTGCCCCTATGGAGTATGAGCCTCTACCCATGCGCTCCAATAAATCTTTTCTTCCATGAGTTTGCTTTAGTTTGTTTCTCTGCTACAATGACGCACCAGGTAACTAATATAATGTCTAAATGTAAATGCAAATAGAAGGATCAAAGAGCTGGGGTCCAGGAAGGGAGATGCTGAAGCCACAAACTTACAGGGGCATCTGGACAGGGAGCAGACAGAAAACAAATATCTATTCAATGCACCGAGGTGAGAGGATATTATAAGCTTGTAACTGAGGTGGAAGAGAGAGATGAAAATGTAACTAGCAGGTAAGAGAGGATCATTTAAATTAAATTAAAAGCCCAGTATCCATTTTTACTATTTTGAGAAGCATAAAATGTCATTAATGGAGAGGGATATGTGCTGTATTGTTTATTATTAAGAACATAAAAATAGTTATAAAGGCTGTTTACTGTTTCAGGGCTGGACTTTGCTAAGGTTTTAAACACTGTGGTCTCCTTTGTGGGGCTTTTAGGAATTTAAGTCAGAAGTTTGGGAAGGGAGGCTCATTTTTATTGATGTTGTTGTTGTTTTTGTTTTATGTGTTTGGTTTTTATTTGTTTTTGAAACAGGGTCTCTCTGTGTAGCCCAGGCTGGCCTCAGACTTGCAATCCTCCTGTCTTGGCCTCCAGAATACTGAGATTACAGACTTGTGCCACTATGCCTGGTGAAAAATAGACACTTGTACTCTTTTTGGCTCTGAGTTAGGAAAACATGCATTGAGTTCATGATTTAATATATTCCTCTTTGCCTCTTCAAAACATGAGTTGAAAAAGAAATGCTGGGGTGAAGGATGAAGCTCAATGGTAAAGCGCTTGCCTAGCATGCGTGAGGTCCTAGGTTTGATTCCTAGCACCGAAACAAAGCAAAGAGAAACAAATAAAAACTAAAAACAACCCAAACAAAAAGTCAATGCTGTGGACAAATAGGGAGCCAGGGATATACCACCAACAGCCGACTCAAGCTCTTTGAAAGTGAAATCACCTACCTTGTTGAGACAGGAGAGATTGTGCTTTCTTGCCGAGTGGTGATTTTTGCAGGTGTCCTCGATTGTGAAGCTCAGGATCTGTGTCCCTCATATATGAAGGGAAAGAGGCCTGTGCTGCAGTCATCCCCGAGGGGGCAGAGGGAGCAGGACAAGTGTGTTGGCTAGCACCAGTTTGAATTTTGATTCTCTGCCCTATAAGCTACATGGCTTGGAGGTAGGTTTATTTTTAAATGTTTATTCTCAGGCCTTAATTTCTGTGCTGTAATCATACCTACTAAACCTATTGGTGGGGTCCTCATGGTATTAGAGAGAAGGCATGTGCCTTCTCTCTTAGGAGATCATTGATAAGTGTCACTAAAAACATTGCAATTATTATTGTGTGAGTTCTAAAGACTACAGCCTTGGATCAGGCTGTGTGTTTTCTAAACAGATGGTAGTTGCTGGTTAGAAAATAGGAGGCAAACTGGGCATGGTGGTGCATGGCTGTAATCCCAGCGCCTTGGGAGGCTGAGGCAGGAGGATCATGAATTTGAGGCCAGAGGCAGTCTAACTTAGTGACACCTTGACTCAAAAAATTCAAAAATGGGTCAGGGGCTGTAGCACTGTGGTAGAGCACTTGCAAAGCATGTCCAAGGCCCTAGTTCAACCCCCAAGTACCAGCAAAGGGAGGGAGAGGGAGAGAGAGAGAAAAAGAGAAAAGAAAAGAAAAAAGAAAAAGAAAAGAAAAGAAAAAAGAAGTAAACAGACAGAATTCAATTTTTGCTTTATTAATTATATAAATCATATTTGAGTCATGCTTATGTTTGAGAATCCAGGTCTCAGGAACTATATACACGTCCTTAGCATCCTAATTCCTTTCTAAGCATTCCCAGTAGCTACTCCCTTGAACAGTGTCTGGGAGGAACTATCTCTAATGCATGGGATCTGAAGAATTAAATACATCAAGGCATCATTACTAGAACCACCTCTTGACATTGATTTTTCCTCTCTGAAATGGGGATGAATGGGTCATTCATTTGGGAGTAGCAGCAAATAAAGGTGACTGGAAAGCAATGTAGCATATGTGGTGGTGAGTGTATCAGTCAGTCTTTGCTGTGTAACAAACGAACCCCTAATTTAGCAGCTTAAAACAGCAATATTGTTAGCTCACAATTCTATGAGGTGGCTTTTCAGGCTGGGGTTATTTGAGCAATTCCTTTAATGGTCTTCCTTGGACTCACTCAGGTGTCTGCAGTAAGATGGCAAATAGATTGGGGGAGATGTTCTAACCACTCACACACCTGGCCATTGATGGCAACTAGTCAAGGCACTGAGTTTTCCTTTGTGTGGCCTCTTCTGAAGGTTTGATTTTGGTTTTTCCTATGGTGGCCTCCAGATTCCAGTTGTAGAAAGAGAGGGCAAATTCCAGTACCACAAGCACTTTTTGAACCTCTGCATGATGTTTGTCAATGCCCCAGTTAACTGGTCCAAACAAGTCACATGACTAAGACTCAATTCCAGGGAGGGGAAATAGACTCCACCCCATTATGGGACAGACGGTGAGATATTGCGCCTATGGTTTTCTATCTGCCAGTGTGAGAAATGTCAGTAAAATAACAGTCCCCCATCTACCACCTAGGAAGAAAGCGGGTATGTAAAAAACCAAGTAATTTACAGAGCACCTGACAAGCCTAGAATTGGCTGAGATCCCTCAAACAAAACCTGGAAAAGACAGGATCTGTTGAGCAGGACTTCTGTGCATCGGGGTGGAGGGAGTCAGGGAGGACTCCACTTAGTGTGGCCCCAACTCTCAGTTGCTTTTTGAAAGAAACAAGGCAGGTGTTGTTTGTTTCGTTGGCTAGAGTGGAGAGCTCAAGTGGGGGGATTATGAGAACATTGGACAACCAAGGTGATTAGTACCTGTGGGGAGAGGACCTTTAAATCAGTACTTATTTCTGTGGAGGTCAAAACATATAAATTCTACTCCAGGCTTTAGCAGTCACTAAAATATAGAGTCTTACCCAAATTAATTCACGTCCTTGAGCATTTATTTATAGAATGGAAATTCTGGGTCAGGTGCAGTGGTGCGCGCCTATGATCCCAGCAACTTGGGAAGCAGAGGCAGGAGGATTCCAAGTTAGAGGCCAGAGGCAGTCGATATAACTTAGCAAGAGCCTGTCTCAAGATAAAACATAGTCTGGGGATATAGCTCAGTGGTAAAGGGCTTGCAAATTATGTGTGAGACTCTAGGTTCAGCCTCTCAAGTATTATGGGGGGGTGCGAGGGAGGGAGAGAGAGGGAAAGAGAGAGACAGAGAGAGAGAGAAAGAGAGGAAGGGAGGTAAGGAAAGGAAGGAAAGAAAAGAAAGAAAAAAGGAAGGAAAAAAAGAAAAAAGACAAAAAAGAAAGAAAAAAGAAATTCCAGAAAAAAAAAAATACCTATTCCATTCCTGCTCTAAAAGTTGTTTTCCCTCTGAACACATTTTTACTCTGTTCAGATGTTTAGACCCTGCCTACTTAGGGCCTATAAAATAAAGTAGGAATGCACTGTTCCTTCCTTCAACACGTATTTCCTGTGGTATAGACCCTGTGCCAGGAACTGGAAACATCCGTCAATAAGACTGACAAGGTCCGGTTCATAGCTGGTGGGAGGGTGGAGGGTGGGGGAGCGAGAACCCGCAGGGAAGCAATCAGTCCACATGATGGCCGTCAATCATGACAAACGTCGTGAAAGAAATAAGTAGGCTGACATGAAGTGTGTGTGTGTTCACGTGCGCGTGTGCAGAGGGCTGTTTTAATTATTATAATCATGGAGGGCCTCTCTGAGGAGATGGTATTTAAACTGAGACCTAAAACTGAGAAGGAACCCATCAAGGAAAGAACAGACAGGGAAGGATTTTCTTTGGAAGAGGGACTTGTTGTTATTGTTGTTAGGTACTGTCGAGTCCAACTCATAGCAGCCCTGTGTACAGTAGAATGAAACACTCCCTGACTCTGTGCCAGGCACACAATCTTATTTATGTTTAAGCCCATTGTTGCAGCCACGGTGTCACTCCATCTGGTGGAGGGTTTTCCTTTTTTTCATTGACCTCCCACTCTCCCAAACATGATGTCCTTCTCCAGGGATTGGTCTCTCCTGACTACATGTCCAAAATATGTAAGACGCAGTCTGGCCATCCTTGCTTCCAAGGAGCACTCCAGTTGCACTTCTTCTAGAAAGTTTAAAAGCAAAAACAGGGCCTCCTGCTAACATAAATACCAGACACTACTATGAAATTTTCTAATATCAAAGAAGAAAGCCTCAAGCAGAGACAAGGATCTCTATAAGCCAAGTTCTTAAGCATTAAATGATTCTACGAGTTAGACATTAAAAGAAATCCTGCATGACTCTCAAGGCAGTTGGGAGACACTAAGAAATAAATTCTAGTTTAAAATTCAGAAGCAATGCTAATGATGAAAAACAAAACAAAACAGTTTGGAGAGGTAAATCTATAGGAACAGATAACTCCCTATAGAAAACACTCTGGAGAACTCAGATTAATAAAAAAACAAAACAAAACTACAACAACAACAACAAAAAAAACCACTTGAAACTGCATAAAAATAGGCCAAGGGAATCCCGTAAGAGATAAAATTCATGAAACTGGAAAGAATAATAAGAGAAAAATCTAACTACACATGGAGACAGGAAGACAAAGATGAAAGAAATAAGTAAATATTTGTTGTTGTTGTTAGGTGCCATCAAGTCAGATCCAACTCATAGCGACCTGATGTACAAAAGAAGGAAAAACTCCCCAACATTGTGCCATGCCCAGCACTATGTCAGTGCTTCTCTGCTATTCATAGGTTTTTCAATGGCTGATTGTTTCTGGAGTGGGCTGCCAGGTCCTTCTCTCATTTTTGCAGTGCTGGAGATCAGAGCACACGGACCAAGCACTCTACCAACTGAGCTGAACCCCAGCGCCAAGTATATGTTTGTTGTTGTTTGTTGTTAGGTGCCATCGAGTCGATATCCGACTCATAGCGACCCTCATAGGGTTTTCAATGGCTGACTGTTTTGGGATTGCCTTGGGAGTGGATTGCCAGGTCCTTTTCCCATTTTTGCGGTGCTGGGAATTGAACTCAGGACTTCAGAGACTGCAGCACAGCACTCTACCAACTGAGCTAAATCCCGGCCCAAGAATATGTTTAGGGGATGTTTATTGTAATATTTAGCAGGTAGGTTACAGAAACAAAACCCACTTGTTCAGATTCTGCATAGCTTCTTTTTTGTCAAGTAAGGTGATACTCTGAAATTCCACATGTACAATAAGAAAACTGGAAAAGACATGGAACTCAGGGTAGCAACAGTAGTGAGGACATTATGTTGATGAAGCTTGCCTAGGAGAAGAGGAGCCGGAGGTGTTGGGACATGCCTGTGAAGATTTGACATTGCAACGGACAGCTATTTGTTGATTTGAAAAACATCCTTATTTGTATAATAACCCTACATTATCATGGTTCGAGTTTTTTCTAGAAATCAAGGGGAAAGAAACATATAGTGCTTAGCAGGAGTTAATGGCAGCACCAAATCATTTCTATTATGATGCGTGTTTCTGTTCTCATTGAGCTGCCCTCTCAAAGAGTAGTCTCTTCATGTCTACCATTGCCTATCACAAAGCTTAGCCATTTTTTTCAAGATGGACTGAAGTAAATGCCTTGAACTCATGATTTACCATCACAATCATTATTGCCGTCTTTGCCACGGTCATTACCGTGAACCTCTTCACAGATCATACAGTGCTCTGGCTCTGACGTCATCTTCCCGTCTACTCTGCACAGCTGGGGAAAGCAGGCATCACGTTAGCCTCTAAGGAAATCTAGAGGAGGCTCAGGAAGTGTCAATGAGGTGTCACCATAATAGAGCTGGTGAGTTGCCAACCTGTCCCCCAAACTGGATCTTCAGAGTCCAAGTCTAGTGCTTTCCACCCCTGACAGCTTTATGTTTATTAATTCAAATGCAATCCCCCAAACAATATAGAATAAAGAATTCAGAGCTGGGTGCGGTGGCGCACGCCTGTTATCCCAGCAGCTCAGGAGGCGGTAGCAGGAGGATCGCAAGTTCTAGGCCAGAGGCAGTCTACGTAATTTAGCGAGACCCTGTCTCAAAAAGTAAAAAAATGGGCTGTGGGCGCAGCTCAGTGGTCCAGCACTTGCAGAGTATACAGGCTTGAGGCCCCGGGTTCAACCCCCAGTACAAAAAAAAAAAAAAAAAAGTGTGAATGATATGTTGTGATAACAGAGCTAGTCAGTTGCCAACCTATCTCCAAAACTGGATCTTCAGAGTCCAAGTCTAGTGTTTTCCACCCCTGACCACTTTGTTTATTAATTCAAATGCAACCCCCCACAAACAACATAGAATAAAAAATTCAAAAGTTTGAACTTAGGAATGTACCATTTGTGTGCAAAGGATTTGGCTAGGTGAGAGCTGAACTCCTAAGAGAAGAAGCTGATGTCTGTGGATTTTAACCATCACGCCTTAACACACGCCCGGGTTTGTCTTAGCAGCAAAAACCTCTGAGCCCCTAACGCTGAGCCATGAGGGTGTCAGGACCAAGCTCTGTGCTAGTGATGAATGGAAGGGTTGCGTCACCTGTCCCCCAGGAATGCCTCCTTATGGCGTTGGGTCACCCGGTCCTTCCAGAGATGACCATCTTCACAGAACAGACGTGCCACATCCCCATCGCTGTTTCAGAAGAGCCGATGCCTGGGCTGCCCCACGACGTGGTTCATTTCATCAAATCTCTCTCTGAAACACACTATTGACCTGGTGTTGTTGTTAGGTGCCGTCCAGTTGAGTCCGACTCATAGCAACCCTCATAGGGTTTTCAATGGCTGACTGTTTCGGGATTGCCTTGGGAGTGGATTGCCACTTCCGTCTGCCATTTTGCGGTGCTGGGAATCGAAATCGGGACCTCAGAGACTGCAGAGCAGCACTCTACCAACTGAGCTAAATCCCAGCCCCATCGACCTGGTATGATGAGCTAATCCTTGTGGGTGGGGGTGACTTAAAATTTAAGGAGGGAAATAGAGAGGGGATGGCATTTCTTGTTCATTTGGTAGTTATTTCTTAAGCAAACAACTTAGAGGCTCTGGAAATGAGTTATTTAGTGTGCTTCTGATGCCTCTGTCTCAGAACAAAAGCAATTGTGCTCTTAATTCTCATTTGCAACACTACTTGGACTTCGATTTCCATCTCAATTTACTTTTATGCTTTGTGGTGTGTGGCTGTGTATTTAGGATCTAGCGATGTTATAACAAAAAGATTGTATTACATGAAAATCAGTGCTTGTGAGAGATTTTTGTGTTGTTTTTAGATTTTACCTGTCTTTTGGTATGCTTCCCCTCAATCTTTAATATCACTAGTTTGATGAGACCTCATCTTTTTTAAAGTGACCCCCCCCCCTTTTTTTTAAAGACTTCTGAGTATTCCATTAACTGCTAGATTGGTTCCACAATGTCTTCGTAATGGATTTTTGCCTCCTGGGGGATTTCTCTCTATCTTATATCCTTAATTAATAAGTTCTTTACCAATTGCCACACAATAACAGAGCATTCTTTTAAACTTAGCGAATGTGTTGGTGCCTGTTAACTCGTCCCAGGTCTCTGTCCTAGAAAACCGGAGTCGGTGCTGCGGATGGGGTTTCTGTGCCCAAAGCGGTAGGTGTTCTAATCCTAAGAGAACAGCAGAGCAGAATGGATTGCTTAGCCTTCCAATGAGCTTGGGCACAGAATCGCTTGTGCAAGGGAATGGGTGTGTAGCAAATAACAGCAATAGCGATAGGAAAGCAAAGGTTGAGAAAACCATTTAGGACTCTTGAGAGCTCTTCAGGACAATAAAAATAACAAGGAAGGCTGCTCGTTTCTAGTCTCAGCCCATCTGATAACTTCCCAGTGTCCAGAAAGATAAAACCCAAGGAAGGCCTCCCCATCAGAGCCACATCTGCTCTCCATTCATTCTGCCTCCTGTCCTAACAAGGATTTTCTTAGTATTTGAACTGTACCTGTTGATGGGATGCGCAGAGTGATGATTCAGTTCATTTATCCATCACGCAACTATCAAATCAGGATTGTTTACCTTCCAGCTCCTTAAACATTTTACCAAAAAAGGCAAAAATTTGATCAACATGTCATGGCAATTGTATACATTAATGACATATAGCATGATTATTTTGGATTTTCATACAATTGTTCTTTTTCTGGCCCTCTTTACCCTTCTAAGTTGTTATCCCTCTCCCTCTCACCTTCTCCTTCACCCACTCCTTTTAACTAGTCCCCTCCTCCCTTATATTGGGTCAACATGTATTTTCCAATCTTAGATGTCTAAGTATAATTGTGTGTGTGTGTGTGTGTGTGTGTGTGTGTGTATTCTTTTCTTTAAGGCAGAACATGTAGTATTTCTCTTTTTGAGTCTGGCTTACTTCATTTAAAATGATGATCTCCAATTCCTCTATTTTGCTGCAAATGGCATAATTTCATTCTTTACTGCTGAATAATATTCCATTGTGTGTGTGTGTGTGTGTGTGTGTACACACACACACACACACACACACACACACACGCATATATATACAATTTTAAAATCCAATCATCTGTTGTTGAACATAGGGAACGAGGTGGTCATATTGCTCTATTTGCAGCTGACATGATCTCATACTTAAAGGGCCCTAAAAACTCCCCTAGAAAACTCAGAGCTGATTCATTCCTTCAGGAAAGTAGAAGGAGAGAAGTGAACACTCAAAGCTCAGCAGCATCCCTTTATATCAATGAACACGAAGAGAAAGAAGCCAATACCAACCATCCCACTTGCAGTATCCATTCCTATTCATCTAATATATGCCGAGGACTCTCCTTGGTGTGGGGAATATAAAACTGACCAAGCTGAACAAGATTCCCATTCTCTCTGGGATTAGATTCCAGGGTTGTTGTTAGGTACCGTCAAGTTGGGTCTGACTCACAGTAACCCTATGTACAACAGAACAAAGAACTTCCTCACACTGTGCCATGCCTAGCACTATGTCAGGGCTTCTCTGTTACTCATAGGGTTTTCAATGGCTGATTTTTTTGGGATTATTTTGGGAGTGGATTGCTAGGTCCTCCCATTTTTGTAGTGCTGGGGATTAAACCCAGGGCCTCAGAGGACAGAGCAGCACTCTTCCAATGGAGCTAACCCCCAGTCCCATATTCCAGGGTTGCGGTTGTTGTTGTTGTTGTTGTTAGGTGCCGTTGAGTTGACATCCAACTCATAGCAACCCTCATAAGGTTTTCAATGGCTGACTGTTTCAGGATTGCCTTGGGAGTGGATTGCCAGGCCCTTTGCTCAGTTTTGCAGTGCTGGGAATTGAACTTGAGACCTCAGAGACTGCAGTGCAGTGCTCTACCAACTGAGCTAAATCCCAGCCCTTGTTGTTGTTAGGTGCCACCAAGTCGAGTCCAACTCATAGCAACCCTGTGTATAGCAGATCAAAACATTTCCTGATTCTGTGCCAGGCACACAATCTTATTTATGTTTAAACCCATTGTTGCAGACACTGTGTCAATCCATCTGGTGGAGGGTTTTCCTCTTTTGCGTTGACCTGCCACTCTCCCAAACATGATGTCCTTCTCCAGGGATTGGTCCCTCCTGACTACATGTCTGAACTATGTAAGGTGCAGTCTGGCCATTCTTGCTTCCAAGGAGCACTCTGGTTGCACTTCTTCTAGGACAGATCTGTTGGTTCTTTTGGCAGTCCATGGTATTTCAATAGACTTCTCCAGCACCACAATTCAAAAGCATTAGTTCTTGACATATTCCAGGGTAGAACCTCCCAAATGGGAAGAGGCAAATAGATTATCCCTATGCCAAGATTCCTCTGTATTGGCTGGAACCTTTAGCCAATGACCTTTGGCAAGTATCCTATATAAATATCATCATTTTCCCTAAGCACCATAATCCAAAAAGATTAGGAAACACAATTCCAGCAAGTTGCTTGGATATCTTTCACTTCCTTCACTGTTTATCAAAAGCATATCCACCTTTTTCTGGACCCAGATCAAACAGAAACTTCTCTGTGAAGCTGCCCTCAGTGCTCCTCATTGGTATTTTCTATATGTTTATATTGAAGTCCATAGATTCATTCTATTGACATACTTATTGCCACCCACTATAAACACTAGGTATGGATTTAGGCATTAAGCTTACAGCAGTGAAGAACAATGTCTGTCTCCTAAAGAATATGGAGCCTGCAGCTGTAGCCCTGTGGCATCCAATCCCATCAGATCTCGGAAGCTAAGCAGGGTCGGGCCTGGTTAGTCCTCGGATGGGAGACCACCTGGGATACCAGGTGCTGTAGGCTTGGGAGACGGACCCAGCAGCCCACTTCTGAAACCATCAGCCATTGAAAACCCTATGAATAGCAGAGAAGCACTGACATTAGTGTTTCACCTATTGTATGCAGGGTTGCTGTGAATTGGACACCGACGAGACAGCACCTAACAACAACAACAACAACAACAACAACAACAACAACAACAACAGGGATATTGAGGGCTGGTATGCAAAGTTTATTCATCTTTATATCTTCATCTTTTATAACTGATTTCCAGAGCATCTCAGTATCTTCAAGATTAATGCCATAGTATGCTTGCTTTACAGTATTTTACACTAATAACACTAATGGCTTTTCATACACTAATATCTCTATAACCTTTCAGTGATTCTCATCATCTTCCATTTATAGATGACAAAACAGGAGAATGAACTTGCTAGCTAACTTCTCCAAGGCCATGTAGATGGCAGACAGCACAAGTATTCAATAAATGCTTCATGCATTGAAGTCTTCACCTAATCCATCAGATCTGGAGGGGAGCTATATTTCAAATACGACTACTGGGAACTGTTTGGCATATTTTCATGATATTTTAACCCAATAACAACTACCACCAAAAAGAAACCATCTATGATCTGTTTATGGCAAAATAAACCTAGGTCTTAACTGAAAGAGATGCCGTTTGCTAATCCAACCTGAGAAGAGAGAATGCATGAGTAATATCCATGCAGGAGGGGTTTCGTGTGAAGATGAGTTAGAATCGCTCCCCAGAAGAGTTACAAAGCTGGGGTAACTCTGTTGTTGTTGTTAGGTGCCATCAAGTCTGTATCCGACTCCTAGCGACCCTCATAGGGTTTCAATGGCTGATTGCTTCAGGATTGCCTCGGGAGTGGACTGTCACGTCCTTCTCCCATTGGGTAACTCTAGGGGATCATAATAGCATTACATCAAAGTGTAAATAAATAGCATCAGTCATTTAATTACAAACCCACCTGTGGGAGGGGCCTGGGTCAGGGGACCGCATACAGACTTTCCTTCTCTGATGTTGCGCTGTGACACTGTGGTCCCATCCCTTGCACCTCGTCTGTGGATCATGCACTGCCAGGGGCATGGACATTTCTGCCTTCTCCTTGAAAGGCAAAACCTCCTCCAGGAAACCCTGTGTCAAGAGCAAAATGCCACAAGATCTACAGACTGCCAAGAGACACAGGGAAAGACGAAATCGGTCAGGGGGGACCTGGGTAAGGGAGAATCTAATTACCTGAGCTGGAACTTGGCCAGAAACACGAGGATTAACGCAGAGAAAGGAAGGCTTCCATCCTGCGCAGAGTTCCAAGCAAGCCTTTGGGACCAGCACGGACAGAGCCTGAGTTTTATGTTTCGTTTGGTTTCTGCCCTCCCCGGGACCATAGCGGCCCCTTGCCGAAACACTAGTTCCAAGCCAAGTTGAAGAGCAGGCTTGGCTTACTAGAGGCTCAGCGTTACCGGTTACTCTGGAAGGTCACCAAAGCAAAGGGGATTTAAGTGTTTGACAGGATTATGAAACGCAATCCAACGTGAGACAGGGGAGGAAGGAGGAGGCTCTCTTTCAGAGGCGAGGACATCTTGTTCTGTGGAGTTCCCAGCTGGCTCTCTAATTGGGCCCATCTTATTCCGTTCCATTTCTACCATAGGCTGAGGTTTAACTCAGTTGGTAGAATGCTTGCCCTGCTCACTTGGAGGCCCTGAGTTCTATCGGTAGCACCACAAAGATGGGAGAAGGACCTGGCAATCAGCCATCAAAACCCCTATGAATAGCAGAGAAGCACTGGCATAGTTCCGGGCATGGTTCAGTGTGGAGTAGTGTTTTGTGATGTTGTACAATGGGACCTGACTCGATGACACCTAACAACAGCAACACTGCCACCATACTTGAAGCCTATTACCTGGTAATTTTGCCCAGATGGCTGCAATTCGGACACTAGACTGTAGGGGGAGCTCAAGCCTCCCTGGTGGGTTCTATGCTCCAGGTTGGGAGAAGAAACTGAAAGTTCCTAAATGCACAGTTAAGGAGCAGCAATGTGAGGAAATAAAAAGGACAACATCTGTCCCCGTCAGAAGTGTCCCCTTTGGATTTCTCTGCTCTCTTGGAGAGTTCCATCTGTCTCACGTTGTGGCAAAGCAGCCTGGGACTTTTTGCGTGAATAGCAAAACAATCTCCTGATTAGAAGCCAGGAGCAGGTTACCAGGGGCTGAGGTGGGGATCCGAGTCCAGTTTGGGGTGACAAAAAAGTTCTGGAGATTAATAGTAGTGATGGTCACATAATGTGAATATACTAAATGCCATTAGCTATATATGTAAAGCCTGCAGCCATAGCCCTGTGGCATCCGATCCGGTCAGATCTAGGAAGCTAAGCAGGGTCGGACCTGGTTAGTCCTTGGATGGGAGACTACCTGGGAACATCAGGTGCTGTAGGCTTGGGAGAAGGACCTGGCAACCCACTCCTAAAAAACAATTCACCATTGAAAACCCTATGAATAGCAGAGAAGCGCTGACAATACTGTTTCTCCTGTTGTACGTAGGGTCACTATCTATGAGTCAGAAACTGACTCTATGGCACCTAACAACAACAACATACATATAAAAGCAGTTAAATGGTAAATTTTGCATTACATGTACTTACCACAATTTTAAAAAGTCTTTCATCATGTGTTTGGACAGATTCAAAGGTCTAAATTTTTCAGTGAGTTAAAATACTGGAATCTTGGCTGGGTGTGGTGGTACACACCTGTAATCCCAGCGACAGAAGTAATCCCAGTAATCCCAGTAATCAGAAGACAGAGGCAGGAGGATCACAGGCTTGAGGCCAGAGGCAGCCTGCATAGCTTGACAAAACTTTGTTTCAAGATAAAAAATAAAATAGTGGATGGGGGTTGCAGCTCAGGGGTAGAGCACATGAAAAAGTATGTGTGAGGCCCTGGGGTCAGCTCCCAGTACCATAAAAACTACAGTAAAATAAAATAAAGCACTAGAATCTTGAAATAAAGCTATGGTGACTTCTGTTTCCGGTGGTGCTGACTGTTGAACCAAGTAAAGCAAAATCTTGGGCAACCTCCATGTTTTCTCCATTTATCATGGAGTTGGGCACTGACCCAGCTGTAAGGATTTTTGTTTTGTTGATGTTGAGTTGCGATCCATATTGAAGGCTGTGTCCTTCGATCTTCATCGGTCAATGTTTCAAGCCATCTTACTTTCAGCAAGCAGAGTTGTGTCATCTGCATAATGCAGGTTGTTAATGAGTCTTCCTCCAATCCTGATGCTGAATTCTTCATAAAATAGGGGAGAGGGAGAGGATCTTAAAGGCAAAAAGCACTTGCATTTAGTTGACATAAATTCTTTCCAGTGTTACCACTCGTTTTGCTGGGACCCTTAAATACGGCCTATTTTTATAGCCGTAGTGTGTGTAGATGGTACGGAGGAGCCTCACTCAGTGAGCAGCCTTTATAACTCATCAGAAGGATGAGTCTCAGCTACTTAGCATAAACAGGTTTCTGTATCATTTCTATATTAAATCAAGTCTCTGCATTTTATTTCTGCGGTGCTGGGAATCAAACCCAGGACCTCAGAGACTGCAGAGCCAGGCTCTGCCAACTGCGCTAAATGCCAGCCCATTCTCATGTATTGTTGTTGTCGTTGTTAGGTGCTGTCGAGTCGGTATCCAACTCATAGAGACCCGCATAGGGTTTCCAACGGCTGACTGTTTCGGGATGGCCTTGGGAGTGGATTACCAGGTCCTTCTCCCATTTTTGCGGTGCTGGGAATTGAACTCAGGACCTCAGAGACTGCAGAGCCAGGCTCTGCTAACTGCGCTAAATGCCAGCCCATTCTCATGTATGGGGACCTTTTTTATTTCCTACTCAGTGGTATGGCTGCAGGCAGCGGGTACCATATTGGACTTAGACCTCTCCTGTGTGCCATCTCCCCAACAGGACAGCAGGCTCCTTGAGAGAAGGCACCAAATGCCTCCAAATAGCACTCTTCACCCAGCCTTGTACCTGCATACAACAGGAGCTCCATAAATGTTTATTAATGCGGGGGGAAAAAAAAAAACTAGTGGCCATTGTGAACATTCCCTGTGCCCATTCCTTGGTGCAGCCCTTTCGCACCATGATCTGCCAAACTCCCTGGATGCTGAAGAAGAGTTGAGGGTAACTAAAATCACGGGGAGTTCTTGCGAACACTTGTTCCTTTGTATCCTAGCCACGTATTGCGTTTGTTCCATGAGGGAAGGAGCCGTACAAGAAAGGGCGAAGGCATCCGCAGACGTGCGTGCGGAGATGTCAGGTAGGAAGCTCAATCAATGAGCTGCTTCCCGGCACACAGGCCCTGCTCTCTAAAAGCTGTTCCTTGTGACTGTTGGCTACGTCAGCGGCCCTACCCGACACTCAAAATGAATGCTTTACAAAGGGGTTTTTACTTGGGTTAAAATATAGCCCTGCCATCCGGAAAACAGGGTACAGAATGGTACCCAGGCTGCCCAGCTGGGGTCAGCAAGTGCGTGACCACCACAAAATACCTGAACGTGGCACCCAGCGTGGATCCTGGCTGAGAGTGTTCTAGATGCCGGGAAACCCAGCACAGTGCTGCACTTTGAAGTTGGAACCCAGTTAGAATCATGCTTCTGCTGCTTTCTTCCTCTTTTCCTTTTCTTTTCCCTCCTTCCTTTTTTCTTTTTCCTTCCTTCCTTCCTTCCTTCCTTCCTCCCTTCCTCCCTTCCTCCCCAGTACTTGGGGGTTGAACTCAGAGCCTCACACATACTTTTACAAGTGCTCTACCACTTAGGCAATTTTTACTTTTTGAGTCAGGATCTTGCTACGTTACACTGGCTACCGCTGGTGTTGACCTTGCGATCTTCCTGCTTCCACAGACGAGTCACTGGGATTACAGGTGTGCTGCGCCACCTCGCCCGGCCACCGCTGCTACTGTCATTGTGACCGGAGCAAGCTTCATAACCTGTTGGAGATTTGGTTCCTTTATCTGTAAAATGCAGCTAAAATCCTGGCTAATCTGAGGGTTATGCAAAATGATGGATATAAAGAACTCATCACAGAGTGGGGCAGGTAGGACATGAACAATAAATACTGCCTATTATTCTATAGCCTGCAGCCATAGCCCTGTGGCATCCGATCCCGTCAGATCTCGGAAGCTAAGCAGGGTCGGGCCTGGTTAGTACCTGGATGGGAGACCACATGAGAACACCAGGTGCTGTAGGCTTGGGAGAAGGACCTGGCAACCCCCTCCCAAAAATCAATCTGCCATTGAAAACCCTATGAACAGCAGAGAAGCACTGACAACAGTGTTTCCCCTGTTGTACAGAGGGTCGCTATGAGACGGATACCGACACGACGGCACCTAACAACAACAACCTAATTATTCTACAAGAGCTCCATAGCACTCTATATAACCCCCAGATGTTTAACACATGTTAAATGAATTATCTCAGGGCCATTAAAGAATCAGAAAGGACATGATCCAATGATCAAAATGCAATTCATTCTTAATATGGCAAGCACGGTGATAAGTATTCAAGGAAACTTGGAGAATTTCTTTGGGTTTTGTTCATATGGGATTAAAAACATCACTCAAATCAAAAGTTGAAATGGTAGCTGAAAATGACATCGTTATTTTTCATAGCTCCCATTTAATGAGGACCTAATATGGGCCAGGGCTGGGATTTAGCTCAGTGGGTATAGCGCTGCTCTGCAGTCTCTGAGGTCTCGAGTTCAATTCCCAGCACCGCAAAAATGGGAGAAGGGCCTGGCAATCCACTCCCAAGGCAATCCCGAAATAGTCGCCATTGAAAACCCTATGAGGGTCGCTATGAGTCGGATACTGATTCGAAGGCACCTAACAACAAC
>VMDO01026855.1:0-26069 GCA_007922755.1 Pedetes capensis
TAAAACAACATAAATCAACACTAAGCATATATTCTGTAACTTTTTAAATTGGTCTTCAGAAGTTTTTTGGGTTGTTTTTGGTTTTGGTGCTGCTGGAGGTCAAACCCAGGGCCTCACAAATACTAGACAATTGCTCTACCACTGAATTACAACCCCAGCCCCAAAGAGATTTGCTTTTAATTGATTTATAATTGTACATGTTTATGGGGCACAGTGCAGTAACTCCATAATGCATACAGTGTATAATGACCAAATCAGTGTAATTAGCATTTCCATCTCCCTATAAACATTTACCATTTGTTTTGGGAACCGTTGAACTCATCTACTTCTTTATAAGTTAAATTTATAAATTAAACTTTATAAATTAATTAAATTATAAATAAAACTTTATCATAGGCATATGTGTATAAAAAAGCATACTAAATATAGGGCTTGGTACTCTCCAAGGTTTCACACATCCACTGTTGATCTTGTATGTATCCCTCACAGATAAAAGAGGACTTCTGTATATATATATATATATATATATATATATATATATATATATATAGAGAGAGAGAGAGAGAGAGAGAGAGAGAGAGAGAGAGAGAGAGGGAGAGGGAGAGAGGGAGGGAGAGAGAGTGTCTCACACTGTGTTGTCTAAGTTGGACTTGAACTCTTAGGCTCAATCTATCCTTCTGCCTCAGCCTCACAGATAGCTGGGACTACAGGTGCACACCACTCCTCTTCCCTCTATCCATATATTTGTTGTTGTTGTTAGGTGCCATCAAGTCAGTATCTGACTCATAACAACCGTCATAGGGTTTTCAATGGCTGACTGTTTCAGGATTGCCTTGGGAGTGGATTGCCAGGCCCTTCTCCCATTTTTGCGGTGCTGGAATTGAACTTGGGACCTCAGAGACTGCAGCACAGCCCTCTACCAACTGAGCTAAATCCCAACCCATATATTTGTATTGCTATTTTATTTCAATTCAATAGAAGCATCTCCCTTATTTCTTAATACAATGCTAGCACTTAAGTATACATTTGGTACAAATATTTTGTGGAGCTAGGGGTTTGAATTCGTGGCCTCTCATATACTAGGCAAGAGCATTACCACTGAGCTACATACCTACCTGCTTTTTAATATATATATATATATATATATATATATATATATATATATATATATATATACACACACACACACGTACACACACACACACACACACATATATTATTTTTCTTTTGAGACAGAATCTCACTAAATTGAAAAGGCATGAAAAGGCAGTCCCTGGCCTCAAGTTCACAACTGTCCTGCCTCAGTCTCCTGAGTCACTTGAGAGTATAGGTATGCACATTCACATCTGGCTAGTATAATTATTAATATCATATTTAACCTCTCTTATTAAAAACTGTGTATATATACACAGGTGTGTTTGTATACATATTTATATGTTTTTCTTGACTTCTTCCATCATAATTTGCACTGGATTCCTTATTCTTTGTTATATTTAGTTCTAGTAGAATACCTTGTATAAAAGAACTATAGTTGGTAGACATCTTAGCATGCCCTGTTGTTGTTGTTAGGTGCTGTCGAGTCAGTATCCAACTTATAGCGACCTTCATAGGGTTTTCAATGGCTGACTGTTTCGGGATTGCCTTGGGAGTGGATTGCCAGTCCCTTCTCCCATTTTTGTGGTGCTGGGAATTGAACTTGGGACCTCAGAGACTGCAGCTCAGCGCTCTACCAACTGAGCTAAATCCCAGCCCCTAGCATGTCCTAGTAATCTTCAATTGATATCCTTTCTAGATACCTATACTTAATGAAGTCTTCCCAGATCAATTTTTTTGGAAAAAAATGTTACTACTTTTTCTGAGTGATAAGCTTAGTGAAGACATAAGAATGTTTTTTAAAAGTTCAGCCATTTGTAAAATACACTGTACCTAGGGTCACATACTTAGAAATCATAATCATTTCTTAATGTCTCTGTAGACTAGTACAAGAAAATATCAAGAAGGCATTATGAGGTGAAAAGAAATGAGAAACTGAAAATTCTCTTAGACCCACTCAACCTTTTTTACCCTAATGTTTATTGATATGCGAGAGTAGTACTTATGTACTTGTAACAACAGACAGAGGGGAAAATGTTTTATAAAATATTGATAGGTTAGGTTCATAAAATACTTTGGACTTTCCTCTAAGGAAAATTTTATTTATTTATTTAGTGATACTTGGGTGTTGAACCAGGGCCTCATATGTACTTTTCAAGTGCTCTGCCATTGAGCTGCAACCCTAACCCACTTTTTATTTTTTTACTTTATCTTGAGACTGAGCCTCATTAAATTATGTGGACTGCCTCTGACCTTGAACCTCCAATCCTCTGGCTTCTGCCTTGTGAGTCACTGGGATTATGGTTGTGAGGCATAGCACCCAGCTCCACTAAGGAAAATTTATCTCAGCATCACCCTATCTATCATACTTTAAAACACAACTTTCTGAAAATAATAAATCTTTATAGATTTTTTGGCAAAAGGTACAAAGGATTATATTTTAAATTATGATGATATTCCATGAGTGGTATGCATAAAATTTTAGCTTACTTCATTGACTTTATCATATTTGTGGAAACATACATATTACTGGTGCTTACCAACTCTATTTAAAATGTAAATGTGTGTCAAGAAGAAATGTGTGAAGAACAAAAATTTGGATTGTGGATAATAGAAAATCATTATATAAAGCAATTTTTGCTCAAAGGTGTCCCTGGCTTAATGCATAGTATTCCTACACAACTAGCTGCTTAAATATTTACAACTAAATAGTTGACATTGGGGTATTCATTTATCTTTCAATGCTTTTCTGTTCTCTCTTTTCTTTTTATAATATTTTGCCACCCAGTACTCCTTGGTGATTTTTCCTTATATGTTTTTTACCCAGTTAAAAATGTTTAAAAAGAAGAAGAAAGATGAGACAGAGTTTTTGTGAATATTTCATCCAGTGGCATATTGTAAAATGTAGAAGTTTAAATCTCAAGAGAAGTAATCTTTGTCTTGACACACTCACATAAAAACTGGATATTATCCCTTTAGAATGGGTGGTTGGACCCTGGCTTTGTAAGCTTAATCTGATTCAGAAAATGGGTGCAAGTTTATATGGCTGCTTTCAATGGAAATCCTATAGCCATCATTCTGAAATAGTATATAAAAATACTTTTCATTACTAAATAATGTACTAATAGCTTCATGGAAAACTTGTTACAGTATTCCATGGAGAGATTCCCAATTTCCATGAAGGTAAAATACAGGAAAAATGTAAGGATTTGATAGAATCAAATACTACCATGGTTAATATAATGCTTTTCTTATCAAATGCATATTATTACCTAATAGATTTGGCTCTGCAATCTATTATGGTTAGGACCACATATCACATTGAACATTTGTATTCTGATATCCTTTTGTATTTATTAATGAGAAGGAGTCACAGCTGTATTGGTAATTCATGGTCCATGAGATAAGCTGTTGAGTAAAGTCATAGTATGGTCTGTTCCCACAGACAACATTTGACAGTGCTATGCAATGATAGATACACAATTAGTTAATAGAAATTTTTGGATAGTATTTGAGAGCCAATGAAAATGTATACTTTAAGTATGTCTTTATTTACTAAGCACTTTTCTTGTAATAGCCACTGTGCTAAGTGTTCAGAATGTTGCATAAAAATATAAATATGGCTGCTGAAGCAAACTCTATCATGGGAGCATACAAGCAATGGAGTAATATTGTCAGGAAAAAGTGACTGAAGTATGGTTATAAATGCTATGAATTCTGTATGAGCATCTAGGCTATAGAAAGTTTTCAAAGGAAGCTCATATCTAAAGCCAGGACATAAATTATGACTTGGCATTAGTTAGCCAAGCTAAGGTGAGAATCTGGCTAGAGACAGCTGGGAAACAGCACTACAGATGGGACTGGGCCCAGGAGAGGAAGTCTGTGTAACTATTGGAAATGAGGAGAGATAAAGGCATTTTCACCTTACATTGAAGTGGCGATAGACATGTGCCACTAAGTAAAGACAGCATGTCAAGCTAATGAAGTGAAACAAAGTTTGCTACTAATGTGATCATATTTCTTTTTAAGTGCTCCATTTTTGAGTTCTGATTTACACTATTTTACTTTCTCAGGGACAAGTACAGTTTTCTGCTTCACTGCAATATTGTTTAGATAGTATATAGATTTTAATTATTGGGTTGTACTAATATGTTTGGCCTGCTTTCCTTATATACTGACAAATTATTAATTTTCATGGGAATAATAATGATTATGTAAAGTCAGATAGTCACTGTGCTAATGCCTGAGGATATAAATATATTAAATACGGTGTATTGCTCTTCAGTGCCTTATAGTGTATACAATATATATAAAGACCTCATTAGCCCTATTATTTACAACCTGCAGCACTTCCAAACATCCCATCAGAGGTATGCCTACAACTGGAAGAGTTTTATCTTGATTTTAACTCTTGAGTCTCATGTTTACTTCATTTATACCTTCCATTCAATTATTCTCTAGAAAAACACAAGAAGAAGAAATGTGAGAAACTGATAAGTAATTTAAAGGCTGGCCTATTATATCAAAATTCTTGCATTCATAAAATGGCATTCTTTTTAATATGATATCTTCTTAAAAGGTTCTGGGAATCACATCTTTCACCCAAAATAAGTTTTACTATTGGCTTATCCTATTCTTTTTCTTTCCGGCTACTTTTGTTTTTTAATGTGTGGCAATTGTTGCTTATGTATTATAAATAGGAGAATGTGAAATTACCTGAGAATTCTGGTGTACTTGAGCACATTATCTAGATTGAAAAGCTTTCATCCAATTATCTCTGGAAATACCATGCTAAGACTTGGTCTATATTGAGGTATCCAGAACTCATGGGTTTTCCCAGGTTTTTTTTAGATTATTTAATCATTATACATTTATTAGTGTCTTTCCAGATGAATACTTAACACCTCTCCCCCCACGAAAATATTTCTTGCTGACTGGTCTTCAACAAATCTGCATATATACAATATACAGGGGTGAAATTAAGGGATAAAAGAAGCAGGCTTCAACTAATTTGCTGGATTCCAGCCTCAGTTTTCACTTCTGTCCTGCTCTTTTCCCTTCCAGCTTCAAATCCAAAAGTTATGTCATTTTGTTGAGTTAGCAAGTTCTCCTTTCTCCTCTCATCCCTTCTTCACAGACTTTAATCTCCCCTCTCTCCTCTGGCTTGGCTCTCCATGTTCTTCAATGTGCTTTCCTTCATCCAGAATTTTGTGACATTTTCTTGTCTATTTATGACATTTCACCTGCCTTGGTTGTTGTTGGTTGTTCTTGTTGTTTTTCCCAATACTCTTTTAAAAAGCAGATCATCTCAGAAGCAGAGCTGCACAGAGTAGATTTAGTCCTGATGAAAAATTTGAGTTGTTCCTCCAAGCAAAACAGATTGGCTGAAGATCATTGTAGAGTCTTAGTGCTGATGTGCTGGATTGTAAAACCTCAGTGTATTTTGTTTTGTCTTGTTTTTGTTTTTTTGTTTGTTTTGCAGTACTGGAGCTTGAACCCAAGGCCTTGCACTTGCATGCTCTGCAAGTTCTGGACCACTGAGCTGCACCCTCAGCCCATTTTTTTTTTTTTTTTTTTTTTTTTTTTTTTTTTTTTTTTTTTTTTTACTTTTTGAGACAAGGTCTTGCTAATTTACGCAGACTGCCTCTGGTCTCGAATTTGCGATCCTCCTGCCTCCGCCTCCCGAGCCGCTGGGATTACAGGTGTGCGCCACCGCGCCGGGCAAGACCTCAGTATTTTCTAACAATTTACACCTTGTACTACAGCCTTTGCTCAGTGGCAAAAAAAAAAAAAGACAATTTTAATTTATTGAGTTGCCATATTCAATCAGAAGCTGCCACAGAGTTTTGAAGGAATATACAAAAACAGGCTCAGTGTATAATTGGCAGAAAGCAATATCAGTCTCTATTTAAACATGATATATGCCACACTTTGGGTTTTGGGAGGGGGCTTTGTACCAATAGATTTGAGAAAAGTAAACTAAGTGACAATTTTGATCACTTATATAGGCATAGTCCCTACAAATCCAGAAGTACTTCATCTCACACATGGGGAAAAAAGACATTTCAGATTTGTAAAAGTCACCCATTTCAGCCTGGAACAACTTTCTAACTTTTGATATTACTCAAACTTTTAAAATTCAATGATACAGGCATAGGAAGTAGTGAAAGGAAAAATGTCTCGAGTGATAAATGTAAATTAAAAAATAATAAGAGTTTTGGATTAGCTCAGTTGTAGAATGCCTAACAAACATGAAGCCTTGGATTTAATTCCAAGCATTGCAAAAAAGAAGCATTTTTTAAACTGATACATAAGAACATAAAACATGTGCATAGTATTGGAGTACCATTTGATATTTTAACATGTATATACATTCTGTAATGCTCAAATCAGGGTAAATATATCTGCCTCTTCAAGCAGCTACTGTTTGTTTATGGTAAAAATATACAAAATTTTCTCTTCTAGCTTTTTGAAACATTCATTATAAAATTGTTATATACAGTTACCCTAATGTGCACTGGCGCTCCACAACTTCTTGCTCCTAACTATAAGTTACTACTCCCTAATCAAACTCCCCCCATCCCACGCTCTTGTAGCCATTATTGTATTCTCAACTTTTTATGAGATCAGCTTTTTCTTACATATTCCATATATGAGTGAGGTCATATAGCTTTAGGTTGTTTTTTTTTTTTTTTTTTTCCTACCACAGAGCTTCACTCTCACCTCCTTTTTTTTTTTGCAGTACTGGGAGTTGAACCCAGGGCCTCAGGCCTGCATGCTCTGCAAGTGCTGGACCACTGAGCTGCGCCTTCAGCCCATTTTTTTAGTTAATTTGAGACAGGGACTCACTAAGTTACACAGACTGCCTCTGGTCTCAAACTTGTGATCCTCCTGCCTCCACCTCCCAAGCCGCTGGGATTACAGGCGTGCGCCTCCGCACCCGGATTCACCTCCTTTTTTTACTTCTTGTTTTTAGACACGGCCTTATTAAGTTGCACAGGCCGCCTCTGGCCTCAAACTAGTCATCTTCCAGCCTCAGCCTTGAGGATTGCTGTTATTAAAGGAGTGCAGTCAGCATGGCTTCAGTTTTAACAGATATTTTACTAGAGTTTCCTGCTGTGGTACAAAATCAAGTCTATATCCTTATTCTTAGTTTTTGTGTTGTTTTGAGAGGATAATATGCTCATAAAAGAGCAACATACAAAACTGTAGATTTTGGTGGCTTAAAATGATTACCATGGCAAACATAACTAATTGTAAATATAGCTTTGGGACAATAGGTGATGTTCAGTATTTTTGGACAAGAATCCTTAATGAAAGGTACAGTTTAACATTTTTCAGTGAAAGAATATCTCATTTAGAAAAACTCTAGTGAGACTATACAACTAAATATAGCTATACCTTCTAGTACTTAGCACCTCTTTCTTTTATCCAGTATCCTAACTTCAGTTTAATTATCTCATGCACATGGATTCTTGGTACCTCAAACAATCATATTTTCTTTAAAAAAAATAATGTTGACACCAATAATAATGTCCTGAGTATTGTAAAGGGGGAGAAAACAGTGTCTCTAAAAAAAACTTGAAATAAGCATACTCTCTCTACCAGGGAGTTGTACCCCACCTGCTTTTAAATTTTTTTATCTTGAGGCAGGGTTTCACTAAATTACACAGCCTGCCTCTGGCTTTGAACTTGTGATCCTCTTGCCTCAGCCTATGGAGTAGCTGGGATTATAGGAGTATCCCACCACACCCAGCTAGAAACAAGTCTTATCAGAGCTAAGTTTCTTATGAGGATAAGTCTAATAGGTATTGCTTATTAAATGTGGCTAGAAGAAAAATATCCCATTTATCTAGGTCAAAATGAATTTAATCCATTAATTTACAGTACTGCATCACAGAAAATCACCTCATGAGTATAATTCTTTTAAGTGTAAACTTATAGCTCATTAATATGTTTATTTCTTATGGAAGAAAATATAAGGGAAATGTCCTTTACAAAGGAGGAAAATACTAATAATCTTTAAAATTGTAGCACTACCGATTTAGCCATGATAGTCACGAAAGTAGGTAAGTGAAGAAAATACCCAGTGTTTAGACAATTGCGGTTGTCAGGTATCTTAACATTTTGCCAAATTTCCCCACACAAATACGTCAGAGAGATTTTAGAGATTTTCTTCTCATTGAGCACAAAATTCTCAATGGGGTTATCTTCTTTGATGACATTAATTTATCCCTTATTTGGTGATCTATACAAGGGCAGTGCTGGTAACCAGACCCATTAACCTAGACACTGGATCACATTTTGTATATCCATCCGTGACAGTTTCTTACAACAATAATACTTCTTTATTAGGCACCATGGAACATATGCTCATATTCTTCCTTGGCCTAGGTTGGTCCTAAATCTTTCATCTGGACAAAAGTACCAATGCATTGAGACAGTACAAGAGATAAAGAAAATATTTTCTTATCTCCTAGGTTTTCAAATTTAATCTCAAGGTAAAAGCCATCTGGAGTGCTTTCTGTGTGTGCTCTGAAGCTCTGGGTTCCATCCCTAGCACTACAAAAATGGGAGAAGAAACTGGCAGCCTACTCCTGAAACAATCCCAAAACAATTAGCCATGGAAAACCCTATGAATAGCAGAGAAGCACTGACATAGTGCTGCACATGGTACAGTGTCAGGGAGTGTTTCATCTTATTGTACATAGAGTCACTCGGAGTCAGACCTTACTTGACAGCACCTAATTATAACAATAACCTATAGGCCTCACCTACTCATAAACCTGTCACCTGGCTATATGATACTTGATCATTCATTCACACTGCAGAGTTCTCCTTTATACACTGATCTTTAACTATTGACAACACTTGCTCTACCAAAATTGTGCCATCACAACACCAATATTTCTCCATAGTCTGCTCCATATGCAGATATTTTTTGAAAGAATATTCCACTAGTAGCTTACAAGGTGAGAACAAGGAGGTTAAATCATTTTTTTTCTGTCTTTATATTCTCAGTAGCATGTACGTACTATTTAAAAAGTGCTTAGTTTCAGCTCGAATATCAGTCATGCCTCAATGCCAGTAGCAATTCCAAAACTGGTAGTCCATCTCTGGTAAGAGAAAAAGCTTGTCATCATTCTTTATGGATCTGCTTTGCAATTTTCTGTTATCTACTCTCTTTCATACTCTAAGAAATTTCACTAATAACGAAAGGAATCAGGATGCTATTATTGTCAATTTAAAAGCAATATTCAGATATAATTTATAAAATTATATTTTATAAGCATATAATAATTTAAATACCTACATTGAAAACTTAATATCAATTCATGAGCATATAGCAATTTTAATATTTAAAACTACATATCAACCGGTGTTGATAATGAGGTATCTACTATAGTATAACACATTGACCTTGCAAAAATTATCCACTGCCTCCTCTGAGCCAGTCAATCAATTCAGATATATTTTCAAGTAAATTGTTTTTTCCAATGAATCAGTTCTCAACTGATTTCCTATTCACAAAGTTGCTATGACCTCAAAGATGATTTCCTTTCTTTTATAAATGTTAAAATATTTTATGGAACCTGAGGCTGAGAAAAAGGTGTGGGAGCGATAATCTATTCTGCTGTGATGGCAATTTTGGGATAATTAAACATATTTCACATATGCACATTCATAGTGCCTTTGGATTACAATATTCCAAAGAGATGATAAATACATTCAGACATTATCAAGTGGTAAAGTTTTAGCACTGTGGCATCTGATCCTGTCAGATCTCAGAAGCTAAGTAGGATCGGGCCTGGTTAGTACATGAATGAGAGACTGCCTAGGAACACCAGGTGCTGTAGACTTGGGAAAAGGACCTGGCAACTCACTCTAAAAACAATCAGCCAGTGAAAACCCTATGAATAGCAGAGAAGTACTAGCAATACTGTTTCACCTGTTGTACATAAGGTCGCTATGAGTTGGACACTGACTCGATGGCACCTAACAACAACAACATTTCATCATGAGTCACTGTAGAATCATAGAAAGCCATGAAGTACAGAGAAAGTCTGTCTTCTAACATAATGTATGGCAGGTTGGTAAGAAAGGACAAAAAGGAAAACAAAAATAATGTAGAAAGGTGACTGCAATGTTATTGAAGCAAATACTTTCCTTTAGCTATAACATTCTAACGTGTATTATCATAGACTTATGCTCATTCATATTCTCTGTGTCTCTCCCTCTTCCCCTCCCTCTCTGTCTCCCTCCCTCACCCTCCCTTTGCCTCCCTCCCTCTCTCCCTGTCTCCTACCTTCCTTCCCTCCCTCTATCCTTCCTGCCCTGCCTCCCTTTCTCTCTCTTTTCAGTCCTCAGGGTTTGAACCCAGAGCTTCACACCTGATTTTTGCAAGTGGTTTTCCATGAGCAGCACCCTAGGCCTATTTTTTACTTTTTATTTTAAGACAGGCTCCCACTAAATTACACAGGCTGCTTCTGGCCCTGAACTTGGGATCCTCCTACCTCTGCTTCCAGAGTCACTGGGATTACAGGCATGTATCACCATGCCCAACTTGTCATAATAGATTCTTTAGTGTTTGTTTTTAGATCCATAAATATTACCTTGGCCACATCATTGTACATTATCAAATTAGATAAAGCCAGCAATAAGGATCATATTATTACAAGTGGGAAAAAACAAAGTCATTTATATTTAAAATTGAAAGTGAAAAGCAATTTGGTTATTCGAAGTTGAAAATTGTCACTTTTCTTTCAGTCATGGAAATTTACATATCTACATAGTAAGGAACTGGGGTTTAGCTCAGTAGAGTTTGCTCTGCATGGTCTGAGGTCCTGAGTTCAAGCTCCAACCCTGCAAAAATGGAAAAGGGACATGGCAGCCCACTCCCAAAACAATCAGATGTTGAAAACCTTATGAGGGTCATTATTAGTCAGTCCCAACTCAAAGGCACCTAACAACAAGACAGTAAGATAAAAATATCTACTTTGATTTAATAAAATAAATTTTTTCTTCATAAGTGCTAATATTTTGCTTTCTTGTTAGCCAGTTCTGAGTAACTATGTAGTTGAAGAATGTTGAGATTAAAACTAATTCACTAGTTGCTTTAGCATCAGCAGAAGCATCATTTTCAATGTTTAGTTTCTTCTTAGGATTGCTCAAGTACAGTCTCTGAAAAGCAAAATGAATTATTTCCTTTTAAAAAGTTTGACATAATTTTAACTCATTACCTAATAGTTTCTTCAGTGCTACCAAACCAAAATATTTTATCTTTTAGTTTAAATCCTTTATCTTTTCCTTACTTCATTCAACATCAAGAAATTCTTTGCTGTTCCTTCTTTTTGCTTCTTCTTGGTTTTCTTGTAGTGGTGTTTAAACACAAAAAACATTGAAACAAATAATTGTATGCTGTTAACTGACAAGTGTGTCCTTTTAAAGTCTTAGGAAAAGCATTTCTCCCTGTTGCCCAATACACATTTTGAGAGTGGCTGGGATGTACATTTAACACTTATTGTCACTATTAGGCTTGATGGTTGTCATATTTCTAGTCACATGTCTTTATCTCTGTGGACCATAGGCAAGACTTGGGCCATTGTTCTATTTTGGAAGTGGATCACCTATTGTCCAACTAATTGAACCAAGAGCAAGATGACTTTCATAGCTTTATGCTTCAGTCACAATGCCAATGCTGCCAATGTGAGCACGTACAAATTTTGTCATCACACCCTTAAAGCCACATTTGACTCAGCATGTTGACTTCTGTCAGGCTGAATAATTTATCATATATTTGTATCTATATAAATATATATCTATATTATATATCTATCATCTCTTGATTAACTTAAGTGTGGTCTTGTTGAAAGATGGCTCTATATTCTATCTTTTTAAATTTTATCCTTTGTTCTACATTTTATTTTTGTTTTCGGTGTGAGCAAAAAGAAGCCCTTTACAGTTATTTACACAGAAATAGCCTGTTTATATTCCTTTACACCTTGGGTCTGTGGTGTCTTCTAAGCCCACTCAAAGGCTGTGGTTAGTCTGGCCAGTAGCCATTTTGTGCCCTATGGTGATAGCCTAAAGGAACATTCTAAAGAGGTGTGAGTGGGGAAAAGTCTCTAATTTTTAAGACATAGATTTGGAAATGATTTTAAGAAGGATATTTTTCTTATTTTACCCATGTTCCAAAACACAATTGTTTGCTGGGAAATTTATTTTTGAGAATGCAAACATTGAGGAAATGTCAAAACAAATTTTGATATATGTCAAGGAGTATGGGCCTTTCCTCTCTCACGATCTTTCTTTCCTTAGTTAAAAATAGTTTGAAATAATTTGCATTATAAGCCCTGCCTCATGAATGCAATTCTGTATGGCCATTACCTCAACCTGTACTCTTTTGTGATGAGCTCCAAATGCATTTATTTTTCAGTAAAATAACCAACATTCCCCATAAATTAGCTAAAGCTTCCCATTCAATACTGCTCCCTCCCACCCTGCAGAACACTGTGTGCACAGTTTGAGTATCATCAACTACTGTCACAAATAAGATCCTGGACTTTAGGAGATTTACAAATTAGAATTTTGTGAGAGTAAAATAAGAATGTTCTTGGCCAGATATTATCTCTGTTCCACATAGTGATTCAGTGAAATAGTACCTTCCTTCTTACAACCACAGAGCTTCCCCTTTCAGCCAAAAAACAAGAAAATGAACACTAGAGAAGGCATAGTTGCCTCTTCATCAACTTGACCTAAAATTGAGTGACGTCACTTCATTCATTCATATCCCAGTTATAATAATTCACCATAGATGGAGACATGCTTCAGAAATGGAATCATTCCCTTGCTAGACTGCTAATTCCCAACAATAAGTGTACCCAATGGCTGGGAAATAGAAATTTTGGTGGATAGTTAATTGTCTTTGCCTCTTTGGGTGATAAAAACAAATATTTTTATCATCAAAGTTTGAGAAAGTCTATGTAGGAAAAATAATAGTGTTTCATATTCTACAATATATTAAAGAATACTTCATGTAAATTTATTCAACTTTGACTATGTGGAAGCGTGCAAGCAAGCTCTGAGTCATGTTTTGAAACTAAGTCTAGTGAAACTTTAAATAACTCTTAAAAGGTTTAAGCTAATTTTATGGGTCTTCATTAAATAATGAAAATATTTCTTGCCTATCCTTTCCGATTTTCATGCGCAATTTATAGAACTTCTTAAAGAGAAAGATTTTACTTTCTAATAGCACACAAGGATATTAGTTTGATTCAATAATAATGTCTGTGGTAGAACTGGAATTTGATAAAGTAATTATAATTTTAATTGACTTTTGAAGTCCTGTTTTCAGGTATAGCCATTTGTAATTTGGGGGGGAGTAATACTTGTCACGGTTTTCTAATTACGCTCCCAGAATGACAAATGCATATGTAAAGCAAATGTAGGAAACTGTGACTTATATGTCCTACTAACAACTTTGTTTATCATTTATCATATTCTCCTAACACTCAGCATGCTGTAATTAAGTCATAGTATCAACTACGACCATAAAAAATGAGTGGTAATATTCCAGGTTAAGAAAAGTAGAAAAATTAATGGAGCGTCTAGAACTAATAGGATTAGCACCAGCCCCTACAGACTGAACTTTTGGGGAGGTAGAGAGCAACTGTTCAATTTGCTACTCATCTTATATTCTGAGGGGAATAGAATAAAGAGTTATGAAGGACAACCCATTCTCTCTTAGTATTTTCTCTCTTATTTGGATAAGGTCTTCTTTGATTTTATTTTTTTCCAGACTTAGACTGATTAACTGATTTCATTTACTGTCTTCTACTACCATTGCTGGCTGGGATTTAGCTCAGTTAGTAGAGCACTGCTCTGCAGTCTCTGAGGTCCTGAGTTCAATTCCCAGCACCACAAAAATGGGAGAAGGACATCGCCAACCACTCCCAAGGTAATCCCAAAACAGTAAGCCATTGAAAACCCTATAAGGGTTGCTGTGAGTTGATATGACTCAACAGCACCTAATGACAACAACTACAATTGCCATTGAAAAGATACGTGCATTTTGGAGTTCAAGATGAAAAATACATATAATTAAAGTTTAAAATCAAGTTCATGTTGTGGCTATTTGGAAATGACCTAAAATAAAAGCAAACATTTTCATTTTCAGTCTAAATTTCTAGGAATATTATATTCCAAGGAATCAAAGCTTTCAGAAAATTGTTCATTATGTTAGTTTATGAAAATGAGTTATTCTTGCAAAGTAAAGTTTAAAAAAATGAGGTCTTGATTTATTCACATATCCATCCAAAATTAGTCAATAAATTAGAAATTTCTTAAATAGTAATGTGTGTGTGTGTGTGTGTGTGTGTGTGTGTGTGTGTGTATCTTATATATACATATATATTTTATATTGTTTCTCAGGGCTGGGGTTTAGCCTAGTTTGTACTCTGCACTTTCTGAGATCCTGGGTTCTAAACCTAGAATTGCAAAAATGGGGAAAAGATCTGACAACCCACTCCTAAAACAATCCCGCAATAATCTGCCATTGAAAACCCTATGTATAAAAACAGAAGCACTATAGTGCTGGGAAAGGCACGTCTCCAGGAGTATTTTGTTCTGTTGTACATATGGTTGCTATGAGTCAGACCTGACTCAACATCACCTAACAACAACAACAACAACAACAACAACAACAACATACTGTTTCTTACAAAGAGGTTTTTTGTTGTTGTTTGGTTTTGTCTTGAGACATGGTCTGACTTTGTAGCCCAAGCTGGGCTGGAACTCTGCATTGATCCTCTTGCCTCCGGAGTGCTAGATTACAAACATGTAACAGCATGCCTGCCTTATAGAAATAGCTTAGAAAGTCAAGATTCTTGAAACCTTTTGGCAATTTTTGAATTGCATATATATATATATATATATATATATATATATATATATATATCCGTCTTACAGAAATATTAGCCTTGATAACAGACACACACAAAAATGAATACACACACACACACACACACACACACACACACACACACACACCCCTCTAATGCCTCCATGTTTTTAGGAATGAAATAACCAGGCCAGGCCTCTTTAGAGACTAAAATATAGATTACCTGTGTTAGGAGATCCACTAAAAATGAACAAGTCAAATGAATCATTTTTCAGCTCTCTGAAGAAAAACGCTACTGGAAAGAATTTAGTAATACTTTATAAAATTGAATAATTGTCAAAATATGGTTTATTGATGTAAAAAAGTATTACTTGAGATCTAAAGAATCTCTCCTGCCCTTGTCAAAAACACTATAAGATGTTTGTCATATAGGATAAATTCACAGAAGTAAAAAACAAATATATGATCAGTCATAATTATCTTCTCAAGTAAATATTTCAAACATAAAAAAGAAAATACTGTGTGCTGATAGGTTAATGTTAACAGCAAGTCTATATATGATTTTGGAAAGCAAATTTTACCAAAATTATATGTGATAAACATTAATATATGATGGGAGAAGGACATGGCAATCCACTCCCAAAACAATCCCAAAATAATCAGTCATTGAAAACCCTATGAATATTAGAGAAGCAGTGACATAGTGCCCGGCATGTTGGAGAGTGTTTCATCTTGTTGTAGATTGGGTTGCTACGAGTCAGATGCTCCTGTAGGGCATCTAATAACAACAATGGTATTACAAAGGCAGATAATGGTATGGAGTACAAATAATTGTATGACAAGGTTCACTGTGAATTTATATAAAGTGCCTACATACTAAATTTCATGTAATTCATTGAATGTTAGGTTCTTGAATGTGAAGCTGAAAAATCTTTTAAAATTATATTGTCGTTGTTAGTGCTGTTTAGTTAGATCTGACTCATAGCCACCCTATGTACAACACTCCCCATTTTAATTGTATAGGAAATAAGTAATAGGAATTAACTATAGCATTTAATTTTTTATGTTTCAAGTTACGTATAATTTATTATTTACACAAGAATAGTGAGTTTTATTTTCCACATTTAGAATGGTAGAGCATTTCTGAGATGATTTTTCTCCCCAGCACGTGGGAGTTGAAGCTAGGGGCTCTGCATATACTTTGCAAGTGCTCTATCACTGTGCTGCACTCCCAGCCCATTTTTTATTTTTTTTATTTTTGAGTCAGGGTCTTGCTAAGTTACACGAGGCTGCCTCTGGTCTCACACTCACGATCTTCCTGCCTCAGCCTCCCTGGTCACTGGAATTATAGGCATGTGCCACCACACTCTAACAAGAGGTGATTACTTTTTAGAACAGTCTTTACTAAAGGCATGATTCAACCTGGAATTCTTAAAAGAATTATTTTTCATTTTAAACTCGATTCTGAAGATTGTTTTGGCAGGAAGGGTTTTTAGTTTAATAAAACAGATTCTATTTTCTTGGCAAAGAGTGATTAATATCATAATTAGTGATATTTGGGCAGAGATAATGTAATATAAATCCAGAGTTGTTTTATACTCAAGTGTATTAGAGTCTTATTTAATTTTAGTCATTTAACCAAAATCTACTCAAAAATAAGACCTTGAAATCACTAAGTACTCATAAACATATTTTTCATCAATAATGATAGTTAACTTCATTCTGTAAGTAATAAAATACAGTCAAACTAAAATAATAATTTACATTACTTAAAATATCATAAAAAATCTTGGGTTTTTAAATATATTTTTAATGAAGCACATGTCCACTGGTCAACCAATTAAAATTAGAACAAATTCAGAAATCAGAGAACCAAGTGTTCTGGATTTGCATTCTTAAACTATAAAATGAACGGATGTTGGATGTTAGTTGTAATTTATTTTTTGTTTGTTTGGTACTGGGAGTTGAATGCAGGCCCTTGTGTTTGCATACTTTGCAAGTGCTGGACCACTGAACTACACCTCCAGCCCTTTTTTTTTTTTTTTTTTTTTTTACTTTTTGCAATAGGGTCTCACCAACTTAGGCAGACTGCCTCTGGTCTTGAACTTGCGATCCTCCTGCCTCCACCTCCTGAGCCTCTGGGATTACAGGCTTGCGCCATCATGCCCAGTTGTTAGTTGTAATTTTTTACTACAATGAATTTTAAAAACAAATTTTAATCTGAAAGTTGTAACAGAGTATGTTTTATGTATTCCTTTTTATCTCATTGTTATTTGAATCTATGGAAAAGTTGAAAGTTTAGTATAATGAAACATTTATATCTTTATCTAAAATCACTCATTTTCAACAGCCACATTTTATTTCTTTCTTTTGATATCAAAATATATTTTGCAAACTTGCATCTTATGGCCTGTAAATACTGTTATCACACACAAGAAATTGTACACAGATAAATACTTCATATTCAAATTATTCTATTCTCCCAATATCTTACTTTAGAGCATTTTTTATTCTTATTTGAAGATCTAATCAAGGATTACAAATTGTATTTAGTATTTCTATCATTTTTCAACCCATATTTTTAAAAACCTTCATGACATTCCTATGTTTTAAATATCTAGGCAAGCTGTTTTATACATTGGCTCACGATCTGCATTTATCTATTTCTTCACATTTGGATTCAAGTTCAACATATTTGGCAAGAGTACTACATATATGATATTGCATTCAATTGTGAAATGTATTATTGATAAGTCTGGGTTCAATCTGTTAAGATTAGGTTTACATAATTTTTCCATTATAAGGTTACTGCTTTCTTTTCATTATTAATAAACTCTATGTGTCTAATACTGTGAAACTTTGTGAATAACTTGGTCCCCAGCAATATTCAACTCAATGATTTTAGGTCTATTGATGAGCCTTGTTTGAATAAACTATTATGTTGATGGCTACAGTATGACAATTTTCTCAATCTATAATTCTTTTCACATTTATTTGCTGATAATATTTTGTAAATAAGAGCTTCCTGCCATTTTTACCTTTTTATAGTGTCACAATAGATTTAGGAAGTTTTTTTATTCATGATATCTTATATTTCTTGATACTCAAGTCATCCAAAAATTAACTTTTGGTATAAACTTATGGAATACTGTATAGCTTTCAGAATATATGAAATCAAACACATTTTATGGCTAAAACTCATGAAAATAATATTGATGAAAATAATTTGGACACAAATGAGTAAATTCTGTATGCTCTTATTTTATAAGGTTACAAAAAAACAACTAGAATCTGCACTGTGCTATTGGAAGTCAGGAATATGACCACTCTTGATGGTATATAAGTACTGCTTCTTATGTGTTTATAGTATTCAGTTTCTTGGATCTGCCTTCTGGCAAAAAAGAATGTGTTCTGATAATTAAAAAATCAGAACAATTATCATTAAGCAAGGGCTGGGATTTAGCTCAGTTGGTAGAGTGCCACTCTGCAGCCTCTGAGGTCCCGAGTTCGATTCCCAGCACCATAAAAATGGGAGAAGGACGTGGCAACCCACTCCCAAGGCAATCCCGAAGCAATCTGCCTTTGAAAACTCTATGAGGGTCACTATGAGTCGGACTTGATGGCACCTAACAACAACAACAATGTCCTTATTTAATTGATACTTTTCTGTTTATTTATTTTGCACTAGTTTAAAAAATATTATAAAAATTTGGCCAGCTCAATTGCCGAAATCTAGCTCCTCTGAATTCTTAACATATTCATACCAGTGACTGAGCAATTCTTTCATTTTTTGGATTAGAAAATATATTCCAATTTTATCATGTGCTTTTTATGCCCTAGATCTGGAATCAGCCTTTTTCTAAGGACTGACTCCATTCAGAGGAAAAGACTTAAGAACTAAAAGTGTAGTTATTGTTATTGGAGTGTCATTTCTTCTAGACTCTTGAATGGACAGAGAGAGCTAGACTATGCACACACACGCTCCCACACCCCTTTTTTCCTAATTATGACTTCAAATTCAAAATCATGGAGTTTTTCTCACTTTGCCCATCTCATATGTATTTTTATTCTCCCTCAATAAAAATTCTGATGCTCAACAATATTGATGTGATTTCCTCATTTGACCTTTCCCACAATACAGCAAACTACATCTAGAGTTATCCCACTCTAAATTTCCTTTTACTCTTCTTTGCCATTATTTTAATAAAACTATTTTTTTCTGAACATATAATAGCAAATGTATGTATAGTTCTTTCACTTGTCCCCACAGGTATTTTGAATATAAATATGAAATTAATACAACAAATGTTCAACATTAGTCACCTACTAAGTATTTCTCAATTATCTTTTTTTGAATATGTGACTATGTTCTTTAGGACTCAAATTCCAATATTTCCTGAACTCTCATGTGTATAAATGTGGTTTTGTAGGGACTTGATATGATGAGAACATGATTTTCATCGTTTTGTCATGTTGCCCATTTTTAGAAAAGCCCAAATATTTTTATTTTTATAATCTAATTATTTTATTAGGATATGTCTCCGGGTTGGCCTTTCTGGATCAATTTTCCCATATACATTGGATTGTTGTTTTTGTTAGGTACTAGAGTTGAGTCCAACTTATAGCAACACTATGTACAGCAGATGGAACACTCCCCTATTCTGTGCCATGCGCAGCACTATTGTCAGTGCTTCTCTGCCATTCATAGGATTTTCAGTGGCTAATTGTGTGTGGGGAGAGGGCTGCCAGGTTCTTCTCCAGCCTACAGCACCTAGTATTCCCAGGCAGTCTCCTATCCATGTACTGACCAGGCCCAGTCCTGCTTAGCTTCTGAGATCTGAAGAGATCCGACAGCGGGGTGCTATGGCTGCAGGCATTTATACTGTAGGCTACTTATAATTGTAATTTTTTTCCGAGAGATTTTTTAATATTATGATTTTAAGAATAGATTCTGTTTCATTTTTTGTTTTCCTGTCTTTGTTGTTGTTGTTAGGTACCACTGAGTTGGGTCCTACTCATAGTGACCCTCATAGGGTTTTCAATTGCTGATTACTTCAGGATTGCTTTGGGAGTGCATTGCCAAGTCCTTCTCTAGTTTTTGCAGTGCTGGGGATTGAACCTGGGTCCTCAGAGAATGTGGAGCAGCATGCTACCAATTGAATTAAACTCCAGCCCTTTCCTGTCTTTAAGGAAACCAGTTATACACTTATCTTATTGAATCATTTTTTAACTTTTTAAAAATGTAGTTTTTGTTCCCTTCATTGTCTTTGTTATATTACTAAATGCTTTATAGTAGTTTGCATTAAATCTGTTTGCCTTTGGGAACTTTGGACTTAGCCTCCATTTCTGAGACTTTTCTTTCCCTTTCCTACCTGAATTTAATTAACTCTTATATCACAAAATATAATCTTTGTATCATAATGATAAAAACCTTGGAAAAACAATTTAAAAGGAGGACTGATTTATTTTGGCTCACAGTTTCTGAGGTTTCAGTCCAGGGTCAGCTGGCTCTATTGTTTCCAGGCATATGGGCACAGCATCATGGCAGTAGGGCAAAGGGGAGCAGAGCTGGTCACTTCGTGGTGTCCAGGAAGCAGAGATGATACCTGACCTTGTGAGCTGGTTCCTGCTTCCTCTTTTTTTCTACCTGTGGCCCCAGTCTATTGGATGGTACTGCCAACATTCAAGGTGAATCTTTCTCTCTTAATTCTCTTTGGAAACACCCTTATAGACATACCTAGAGAAATGCTTCACTAATATGCTAGGTGTCTTTCAATCCAATCAAGTTAATCATGAACATTAACCATTACACTCATTATCCTTTTTAAAAGATTGATTTTGGTTCTGATAATGTGAATTTCAGATTATAGGTAATACCTGTACACATATAAAAAAATTCATTCACCTTCAAAACTTTTAAGGATAGCTCTGATTTCAGAATTATCATTTTTTCCACCTAGAAGTGATGCTGTTTAAGATGATGCCTTCTGCTCATGTGTCCTTTCTAGCCCTTTGTGTTTCAAAGTGGCCAATTCTCTCATCTACCAAGTTTTTGATATATTCTTATGAATTTTGAGAATCTCTTCTTAAAAATGATCTGCAGCTGGCACAGTAGTTGTTGTTGTTGTTAGGTGCCGTCAAGTCGGCATCCGACTCATAGCGACCCTCATAGGGTTTTCAATGGCAGACTGTTTCGGGATTGACTTGGGAGTGGATTGCCAGGTCCTTCTCCCATTTTTGTGGTGCTGGGAATTGAACTCGGGACCTCAGAGACTGCAGCGCAGTGCTCTACCAACTGAGCTAAATCCCAGCCCCGGCACAGTAGTACACGCCTATAATCCCAGTGACTTGGGAGGGGGAGTTAGGTGGATTGCCAGGTAGAGGCTAGAGGCAGCTTGCAAAATTCAGAGAAATCCTGATTGAAAATACATACATACATACATACATACATACATACATACATACATACATAAATGGGCTAGGAGTGCAGCTCAGGAATAGAGCACCTGAAAAGTATGTGCAAGGCCCTGGGCTCAACCCCCAAGCACCTCAAAAAATTAAATTGATGAATGAAAATTATCTGTGATCCCATTGGTGGAGTCTGATTACCTCTCCTTTCCCCTGACATACTCTATTTTATTAGGGACTTGTGGTGACTCTGTTGGCAGGAGTATTTTACCCCATTTACATATGCTGAGAAGTGTAATTTTTAATCTAGTTATTTGTAACACTGCTAGGATGAGGCTCTTTTCTGTTCTTGTGGGACTATGTGACTTTTGGAGTATGAGTAGAGGCATACAAATCCACATATGCTCAATTATTCTAAATAAGCATTTTTTATGAAAATTAAATTATGAATTCATCTAGTTTAGGATTTTTCCATTGTAGTTGTTGTTAGGTGCTGTTGAGTCGGTATCCGACTCATAGTGACCCTCATAGGGTTTTCAATGGCTGAGTGCTTTGGGATTGCCTTGGGAGTGGATTGCCAGGCCCTTCTCCCATTTTTGCGGTGCTGGGAATTGAACTCGGGGCCTCAGAGACTGCAGTGCAGTGCTCTACCCACTGAGCTAAATCCCAGCCATGCTTTATAACATTATTCCAGTTAATGATGAAGTACATGGATAATGGTGGTCCCGTAAGATTATATCACCTAGTGGCATTATAGCTGTCGTAGTTCATGTGAGTACACACTATGATGCTTGCACCATGATGAAATCACCTAACAATGTATTTCTCAAAATGTATCACTATTGTTAAATGCATACTGCATTTCTAATAGAAAATTTCAAATATATACAAAGACAACAGAATTGTATGAAGAATCTCATGTACCCATGACCCCAAATGGCAGTGTGATTATTACAGAAAAATTTAAATCAAATCTAAGATGTTATAATGTTGGCTTAAAATATAATTACTACAACTTAATCTTCCTTGTTTAAAACTTATACCTACCATCCTGTAGGTCACCCCCCCCATCTCCTTCCTTCTTATCTGCCTGTCTCTGCCCTATAATCCACTTCCCAATTTCAGTCTGTTGCCTACTCTCCACCCTAATGGCCACTTCCTGATTTCTTACAATTGCTAAACTCAGTCTATTGAATATATTCTCCACCCTTAAGCCACTTCCCGATTTTTTGTATTATGTAGATGTTACCTGCCTATTTCCATGGTATCTAGCTTAACCCATCTACAGATGATCAGTACACATGTGGTTCCAACTGACAACCCCCATCTTGTAAACTATATAACCCTAGGAGAACTGGGGTTTGGTGTCAGTCCTGAGAGGACTCATTTCTGTGGGCTGACATTGCTATAGCAATACATTTTTTATGTTACCCAATTCCTGAGTGTCTCGAAGTACTTTTGGTTTTTGTACGCTGCTTCATGATCAACTCAAGACCAGCCTGGATCACCTACCCCTCACCAACACCTGAACTCCTCAATCAAATCCAAGACACATCCCTGTACCTGAAAATATTTCAGGACTTGTATTAGATTTTAAAGTTAACCTTTTAAATACAAGGATTTTTCCATATGCATACTATATATCCATCTTGTATGATTTAACATTTAACAAACATGTACTGAAAACCAGTTACATGCCAAACATGTGTTTTATTTTGTTTTACTAGAATCTATGAAGCCCTTTGATAGGTGTAATTCTTTAACCTAGAATTTCATGGTTGTTAGATGTCCTTGAGTCAGGTCCAACTCATCTTGACCCTATATACAAAAGAGCAAAACAGTCCCTGACACTCTGCCATTTGCAGCACTATGTCAATGCTTCTCTGCTATGAGTAGGATTTTTAATGTTGATTGTTTTTGCAATTGTTTTGGGTCTGGGCTGCCAGGTCCTTCTCATTTTTGTGGTGCTGGAGATCAAACCAAGGGCCTTAGAGAATGTAGAGCAGCACTCTACCAACTGAGCCAAACCCCAGCACCAGCATAGAATGGGATTGTTTTTTATCTATTTATATGAGACAGGGTCTTTTTATGTTTCCCAATCTCATCTCCAATTCTTCTGTTCAAGCAATTCTCCTTCCTCAGTCTCTCCAGTAGTAGAGCTATTACGTGTATGCCACTATGTGATATTATTACTTGGTTGATTGCGCCATTATAACATATATAAAGCACTTTGAAATAATTTATTCTCACAATCATCACTATTAGAAAAATATATGTACCTAATGTTGTTGTTAGGTGCCATGGAGTTGAGTCTAACTTATAGTGACCCTATGTACAGCAGAATGAAATACTCCCTGACACTCTGCTATGCCTGGCACTCTATCTGTGTTTCTTTGCTATTCATAGGGTTTTCATTGGCTGATTGTTTCAAAAGTGGGCTGCCAGCTCCTTCTGCCAAGCCTACAGTACCTGGTATTCCCTGCAGTCTACCATCCAAGTACTAGTCAGGCCCACCCTACCCAGCTTAGATTCCAATATCTGATGAGATCAGATTCTAGGGTGATGGGGCTGTAGACTATTTACCTACTAGATTTAGTGAGAAAAGAAGGGAATGCAGTGAGTGAAAAACATCAACTAGTAAAAATGCAAGAAATTCAATTAAATGACTCAATGGCACCTAATGACAACAACAACAACAACAACAACAACAACAACATAAACTGAGTATATATGAGAAAAGCAGAAAAAAAGGGAACAGCTCAGAAAAAAATATAATTTAAGGCTCTAGATGTCAAACCCCTCTTCACTTAAATGAGAGAGACAAAACTAAAGCATATGGAACAAGAGCACAGTGCAAGATGCTAATTTAGTTATCAGTAAACCTAAAAGGAGGTCAGCTTGAGGAAAGCCTGAATCTAAAGCTTTGTGGTAGTAGAAGGATTGTGCCTAATAGGTTTTAAATTGTTAGATGAATAAAACTAACGTGACCAGAAATAGTTGATTCAAGTTTAAAATCCAGAATGATCAAGTGATTTTTACTAAGAGACTGAAGGTTTGGTTTGCCTAAAATGAATGATACATTCTATAAGAATGTTAGAAATAGCACTCTGACAATCTCAGAAGTCACAACGAACTATGTCAGGGTCTGGGAGAAATAGAAAGGATTTCATTCTTGATCTGAAGAATGTTATAATGAAAACAATTTGTTAGCAAGAAAAGATCAAAGACATATTTTCAGCAGCAACTCAGATATCTTTTCCCATGGTAACATCAATGACAATAAAGTTTTATAAGAATGACACATCCCCAACTATGACTCTTATAGTAGAGATAAGAAAAGGTGTGTTTGTGCTTAATTTCTGATGCTGTGGCAGCAACTTCAATTCTTTTCTCCTACTCTTGGTAGAAAGTGCAAATACATAATGACTATACATTTACATACAGTTAGAGATATGAAATGGGAGAAGGATCTGGGAACCCACTCCCTAAGCAATCCTGAAACAATCTTCCATTGAAAATCCTATGAATAGAAGAAAAGCATTGACATAGTGCTGGAGTGGGATGGTGTCAGGGAGTGGTTCCTTCTGTCGCACATAGGGTCTTTATGAGTTGGACACTACTCGATGGCATCTAACAACAACTAAAGAGATATAAATTAAATAGATATAAATTAAATTTCAACACAGAGCTAAAGCATTACTCATAGCCACTTAACTTCAGTTATCAATTTTTAAAATAGTTTTTGTCCATATATATGTATAAATTAATTTCAAACATTAGCTCTTCTTTCATAATGTGTATCAGTGATATTTACCTTTGAACTTTCTGTACCTGACATGGTAGGGTTTGCTGATACAGAGGATAGAATCAATGAGACAACTCCAGAAATGAAGCTGGTAAGCTAATGCACAACTGGATGAGGTTATTAGAGTAAGAAATGGCATTCATTGTGGGGAGGAAGAATGAAAATGAAAGAGATTTTGAAGGAAATTATGGTAAGACACATAGAATGAATAGGAATGAGGAAAGAAGAAGAATAGCATAAAGCTGCTGTCTGAATTTCAGATTATTATTATGACTGGGAAATCATGGAATCTAAAGAACTTAGAGGGTGTATGATTATATATTTTCTTTTGCCTCCATCATTCATCAATGGTATTAAATGACTATTCCATAGTAGTCACTGTCCTAAGCACAAGAATTGGATTTTTAGCAAAGTAAGAAAAAAAATCTGTGCTCTTTTAGCATACAGAGAATAAAAGAGAAAAATTATGCTAGACTTCTCTTCCTCATTTTTTACTTATAATGCTTTTAAACTTTCTGGAGATTTGTTTTTTAAGTGAGGAAGATTTTTTTTGCATTTAAAACCTTATATAACGAATATATTTGGGAATTTGAGAATTGGGAAATTTTAAGTACTTATTTTGTGCTTGGCATTCTGCCTCATACCATGTATATACACATTATCTCATTTAATACTTTTTTATTATTGAAATATTAGAATTACTTCAAACTTTCAACAATAGTTAAAATGTAATGCTGGTTAGCCTGAAATGACATAGTAAGAAATTGTTGGGATGAAAATTTGAACACAGAACTGGTCTGGGGGGCAAATACATTTTTTATTAAACAGGATTTTTATTTTAAGGTAGATACCATAAATAACCTA
>VMDO01026856.1:0-26029 GCA_007922755.1 Pedetes capensis
ATTCCATTTCCAACAAAACAAAAGCAATAAACACAAAGAGTTCTGAGACCCGGCTTCCAGAACCTTCCCCCAGGGTTTCCTGTTAATCACTTGCCCCCTTCAGGTCTCCAGAATGAAAACAACAAGGCAATCCAAGTCTTCGAGCCTCCATGTCCTCGTGTGTAAAATGGGGAAAGGGCCCTTATCTCTTAGGGACAGAGTAGGGGGCCACACCTGTAGGGAACCCGTGCCAGTGTGGCCCTGGGGCAAGGCCCTCATGGAAGGGAGCTGCTGGGATGCGTCCCCAACCTCTGCTCCTCAGGGCTCTTCTCTCCTCATGCACTGCCCAATCATGGCACCCATCACCCTTGCGTTGACGCCATCTCCTCGAAGGGCCTTCCTGCCACACACCCCAGCCAGAACCGTCATCTGTTAACATCCCACACTCTGCAAGTACCATCCTCACCTGACATCCTCTCTTTCACCTTTGGTTTCTTGTTTAGGAACTACCTGGGCCACCCCATCCTAAACCCCACAAGGCAGGGACCACATATCTTACTCCCCACCCTACGCCAGCACACAGCATGGTGGCTGGCAAAGCAGTACTTGCTCAATAAACATCGAATGAGTGAATGAACGAATGAATGGCTGCCATAGCCATTTGACGCCAAACAGCCACATGAATCAACGCAGCAAGAAGTGTACATTATGGGGCCTTGGGAGAGCCAGGCAGGTGACATGATATACATATGAAGAGGTTGGGGCCAGGCTGAGGTGGGGCTCACAGCCCTTGCCCCAAGGGGTCCTGCTTTTCAACTCTACTCTGTGGGGACCAGGAGGTCTCCTGAATTCCAAGTTACAGGATGTTCTGATTTTTAAGAAAAATCAGAGATCTGGATTTTTATATAAAATGTTCCAGTGTACACGCCTGTAATCCCAGCACTTGGGAGGTTGAGGCAGGAGAGCCCATTCAAGGACAACCTGGGATACACAGCAAGGTCCTGTTTCAAAAAACCAATCCATGCCAGGCACGGTGGCACTCACCTGTAATCCCAGCAGCTCGGGAGGTGGAGGCAGGGGGATCACAAGTTCAAGACCAGAGGCAGCCTACATAACTTAGCGGGACCCTGTCTCAAAAACTAAAAAAAAATGGGCTGGAGGTGCAGCTCAGTGGTCCAGCACTTGCAAAGCATGCAAGTGCAAGGTCCTGGGTTCAACCCCCAGTATGGGGGGTGGGGGGTGGGATCCACCAATCAATCAATAGAATAAGATCTTGCTTACAACCTAATGTTGACATCTAATTACTTTTCAGTCCTGGAGGGTTGGACCCCAGGCCTCATGCATGCTTGCAAAGAGCTCTACCACGGCACTCCCAGCCTCTTTCGTACTTTTTTATTTTGAAGCAGGGTCTTGCTGTGTTGCACAGGCTTCCTCTGGCCTCAGAACTTGTGATCCTCTTGCCTCAGTCTCTCAAGCCACTTGGATTACAGGTGTGAGCCACAGTGCCCACCACTACCTAATTTCTTAACAAAAACAACAGGTCTACAGGGCTGTAAAAACAATGGCTACAGCTGAACTGTTTACCCATTTATTCATATACACCCACACACTGGCACTCTATGGACGCAGAGATGAGCCCAAACAAGCGTGGGCCTCTCCTCTGGAGCTCACAGTCAAGTGTAAGGAGCAAACATGAGCCAAATTGACGGCACACAGAACTGCGGAAAATTATGCCTAAGAAGTAATGTATGTGCTGACCTATCAGAGGTCTGGTGAGAGAAAGGAGGTGTCAGAAGTGGGCACAAAGAAGCGCACATCCTCAATTCAACACACACAATTTTAAAAGAAAACTGGGCAGGACCTGGTGAGAAAGAAGCGTCCTTTTTGGAGTGAGCTGTGCGATTCTAGGGTCCAGGAAGAAGGCCTTACCTGTGCTGGGCTCCCTCGACTCTTCCCCAAAGCCCTGCGCGTCCTTCTTTTTCCTACAATAGGGAGCAGACAACGTCCACTTTCGATGGGACACAAACACTGTTCAGATCCCCGATCTCAACAGCCAGTTCAGAAAGCCGCGGCCACTAAGCTTCAGTTCTAGTCCTGCCGCTAACTTGTTGTGACCTCGAGTGGCCCAATGTCCCTCTCTAGGCCACCAGCTGCCCACCCACTCTCGGCCGGCCCACAGTCACCGACAGGGTGAACAAGGGTGATCCACGAGGGTGGAGGGTCCAGAGAAGGGTTGCTTCTCGGGGGACGCTCCTGAGGCTCTCTGGGGACGTGAGCAGAGATAAACTCCGAGAACTAAGATTCGAGATTTAAATTCCCGGGGTGACATAGCAAAGAATCAAAGGAAAAACCCAAGGTGGAGGCGTGGCCAAAAGGCAGCCTACCACGTCGGGCGGGGCCTAAGCGTGAGGGCGGGACCTAGGGCGCGGGGCGGGCTTACGCTCGCGGGGGCGGGTCTACGCGTTGCCCGGGTGGAGCGCAGCCCAGCGCGGCCTACTTACAGCTTAAAGTTGAGCACGGCCCCCGCGTTCATCAGCAGCGTCCTGTGGAGGAAGAATTACGTTTACTAAGGCCTCCCCCAGCCCCATCGCGCTCTCTCTCCCTGGCCACTGGCCCCACTAATTACCCAAACAGCAGGATGTCCCCGATCATCTTTCCACCCGAAGCGTCCGCCAGAACCGGAAACGGAAACCCATGGGAGAGGGGGAGGGCGAGCAAGAGCCAGCCAATCGTGAGACAACGTTGGCGAAGCAGGAGCCAATCAAAGATCAAGACAGGCAGGGTCCCGCCCTCTGCGGGCCAGTCGCTGGCTGGGGAGTGCGAGCGCCGCTCCTTGCTGAGGAGGCCTGGTGAGTCCGGGGAGGGAGGGCGGGGCGAGAGTGTTTCGTCACGGAAGGGGCGGAGTCTTCTGGGGGCGGGCTTGGAGCGCGCGTTCCAAGCGTGCTGCGCTTGCGTGTGAGGCCTGGCGGCCCAGGGGATGGTCGCTGCTGCCGTATTTTCTCTCCCGCGCTGGGGTCCGGAATTGGAGTTCTGCCAGAAAGGGACCCCCGATCCTTGAGCTGCCCAGAAGGCGGGGTTCTGGCGCGATGAACTCCCTAGACGCTCGCGCTCCAATTGACTGGACTCTAAACTGGGGTTCTCATGAGTCTCTGGCAGACGGGGATCTTCACTGAGCGTGCGCCGTGGAGGAGCGGGGGCGTGGGGGGTCCTCACTGTGCGATCCCCACAGGGCACGGGGGTTCTGACTTGTGGAGTCCCATGCAGGATGAGGGTCCTGATCGAGCAGAGACCCTATGGGACATGAGGCTCTTGGCTGGGGTCCACAGAGGACGGGGGGTCCCAGCTGATGGGGTCTCCTGCGGAGTGGGAGTCCTTACTGGCCTCCACAGAAGACAGAGGTCCTAATCGGGCTCCTCGGGAGTCGGAATCCTACCTGACCCGGGCTCACGAGGACAGGCGTGTCGCTGGGGTGGAGTTGGTGGGATATGGACAGCCCTGTCCAGCTTGCCCTCCATGGGGACCCGGCGCCCCGCCTCGTTGGGCTGAATACAGTCGGATGACCTGAGGGACAGGGATCGGGACACCAGCCACCCGGCACCCCGTCTCCCTGCGCTGGATGGGGCCGTATGGCCCCAGGGACAGGGATCGGGATACCGGCCACCGGGCACCCCGTCTCCCTGGGCTGGATGGGGACGGATGGCCCGAGGGGACAGAGCTTGGGACACCTGGCACCCCCGTCTTCCTGGGCTGAATGGGGTCAGATGGCCCGAGGGACAGGGCTTGGGACGCCTGGCTCCGTAGGACCAGGTGGCCCTGGGGGCGGGCGTGCCGTCGCCCCTCCTCTCCCGCGGGGGCCGGGCCGGAGGTGGCGCCTGGCGGCGGGGGCGGGCCCAGCGGCGGGGGGCGCAGTCGGCCGGCTGCGAGCGGCGGGACTGACCGACGGGGCCCGCGCCCGGGGTGGCACCCGGCGGGCGCCATGGAGCTGCTGTCGGCGCTGAGCCTGGGCGAGCTGGCGCTCAGCTTCTCGCGGGTGCCGCTCTTCCCGGTCTTCGACCTCAGCTACTTCATCGTCTCCATCATCTACCTCAAATACGAGCCAGGTGAGCCCCGGCTGGGGCGCTGGAGGGGCTGCCATGGTGGGGTTGGGGGCGAGGGAAAATTCAGGGGTGGCAGGAAAGGGGCGCTCTGGATGACAGGGCGGGGGGGGACAGACCCAGGGACTGGATCGGGCGCGGAGGCAGATGCTGAGATCGTGGGGTTCTCTCTCTCACGCGCACGCGGGAGGGAAGCCCGTCGGATGGGGGCGCTGGGGGGAGGGGGACCAGGTGCCGGGGGAGGGAAGGAGAGGCGAGCGCTTGTTGCGAGTAGGGGGAACCGGTGCAGGGGGTGCGGGAGGGAGACAGGATCAGGGGTCCTGTTGGAGCAGGGCTGCGGGATCTTGGGCAGGGAGCGTAGATTGTGGCGAATGTTGTAGGCAGGGGTCGGCAGGGTCGGATGTCCTAGCCGCCCGCGGCCGTGACCTCCCCGCACGCCCTTGGCTGGCTGAGTGGCAGCAGCTGCCGAGTGTCTATATAAGGGCCGGCCGTGCTGGGGGCTGCGATCAGGTTCAGCGAAAGTGACACCCGTGCCCCGTTCCCGCTGCATCTGTCTGGCATCCTCCCCTGTCCTCCCCTCCCTTCCTCCTTGCGGGGTTGATCCTGGATCTCTGAGCCTGTGGGAATCCTTCCAGTCCTGTCCTGGGATCCTTTCCACTTAAGGAGCAAAGCTGGCTCCAGGGCCGGGTGACTTGGGGTCAGCCTCCTCCCTTAGCTCCGGACCCCACTGAGGAGTCTCAGGGTAGACCCTGCTTTCATTAAAAAAAAAAAGAAAAGAAAAGAAAAGAAAAGAAAGAAAGAAAGAAAAAAAGAAAAGAAAAAAAGAAAAAAAATTTAAATGAGGACAAATGGCCTCCGAAGAACGTGTTCTATTTTTATACAAGATTCACTGAGAGAAAATGTTTTTTGTATGTCGCCTGGTACTTTATTGCAAGTTTCAGGGACGGTAGAATTAGCTTTAAAAAGGATCATCTGGGAACTTTGTGAGCCTTTCTCCCATTTAAGTATAAATTACTCCTTTATCTTTATTCTTTTTCTTATCTCAGGATGGAAGGAGCTTTATTTTGTTTCAGGTGATAAAAATAGCTGCGAATGTCTACTAGAAAAAATCAAACTGCAAAGCCCACAGGAACAAAAAGAGATAATTACAGTTCACATCATGGTGGACGCCTCAACAGCTCTTTTCTATGCATTTATGCACATGTCCTAGACATACATGCATTAGTTTATGCAAACAGGAATCACCAGTTTACTCTTCACGCGCCTTTGTTATGTTGTTGTCTGTGCACATGCTGGAGCCTACTTCTTTAAAAGGTCTTCTGGAGAGCAGTTGATATGCAAGGCAAAATAAGCTTTTGTATTGTCCCAGCAAAGAACGTGGGGCTGTATTTCCTGCCTGGAGAAGAATTCCTGTGGCTCCTGCCAGTGTCCTGGGCGATTGCAGAACCCTACACACCTTGGAAAATCTGAAACAGGCAGCAGGAGCCTGGTGGGAATGGATGTAGGACACCAGAGGACTGAGGTCTTTGGACTGGCTGGGAACCAGCTGGAAAAAGAGTCTCCAGGAATCTCATAGTAAATCATCCGCACTTGAAGTGCCAAAGCCAGAATGTTCCAGGAGGGTGGGGTTATATTGTATAGAACCTCAGCACTTTAGACCATCCTGGGGGATTTTAAAGCTCAGCCAGAGTGACACCCATCTGTAATCCCAGTGCTGTGGAAGCAGAGACAGGAGGATCGAAAGTTCTAGGACAGCCTGGACCTTGGGAGACCTTGTCTCAGTCTTGCAAAAGCCTGTCTGATCCTCAGGAGGGGAAATAAAATGGCTCCCGCCTGTGGTCCCATCACTGGGGAGGTTGAGGCTGAGGCTGGTGGATCTCAAGTTCCAGGCCAGCCTGGGCCTCTGGAGACCTTGTCTCGTCCTCTCCAGGTCCTGCCTGCAGTTGCGGGGGAGCCAGGCGCAGTGGCTACGCCTGTGATCCCAGCACTTGGGAGGCCAAGGCAGGAGTGATATGAATTTGAGGCCAGCCTGGTCTATGTAACAAGACCTTGTCTCGGTTTAAAAAAAAAAAACAAAAAAAACAAAAAAAAAAAAAACAAAAAAAAACACAGAAAAGAAAAAAGAAAGGAAAGGAAAAGAAAAAAGAAAGGAAAGGAAAAAGAAATCACAGAAATGGCAGCCAGTTCTCTCTCTCTTGCCACCCATAAGCACCAAACAAGTTGCTTCAGCTACCGGCGGTATCATTGGTAGAATAACCCCAGATTCCCTTTCCGGGCCATAATAAGATCTATCGAGGACTTTATCTGCAGGAAGATATAAGGATTTTGTGGGTTTATTTTGTTTTGTTCTATTTTGTTTTTTGCAGTGCTGAGGGTTGAACCCAGGGCCTCACGCTTGCATGCTCTGCAAGTGCTGGACCACTGAGCTCCACCTCCAGCCTGTTTTTTTTTACTTTTTTGAGACAGGTTTTCGCCAAGTTATGCAGACTGCCTCTGGTCTCTCGAACTTGCGATCCTCCTGCCTCCACCTCCCAAACCGCTGGGATTACAGGCGTGCGCCACCGCGCCCAGCTCGGAGATAACAATTTGTGAGAGGTGGTTACATTTATTTGGAAGGTCTTTGGAGGAATGTGTTACCCGGGATTGTGGACTTTTCCGCATCAGACTTTCCAGAGAATCCGAAGCGAGGAGGAACCACGGAGTGTGGCCCTCATTTGTGTCACCTGGGACCTAGTTAGAAATAGAGTCTCAGGCGCTGCCCAGACCTGCTGAATCAGAGTCTGTACTTGACAGGATCCCCAGGCGAGGCGGAGGCATGCCCCAAAATTGCATGAGGGATGAACTTAAAGGCAGGAGCTGCTTATTAAGCCTGGGGCTCCCTGAAGGAAGGGAAGGTAGAGTCTGGCTCACTCAAGGGCCCCGAGCTCCACGCAACAAGAGGGGAGGAACAAATGAATGAATGAATGATCATCCTGGGTGCCTGAAACCTTGACCATCTGAAGAAGTGTTCATACTGGTTCTTCTCAAACTTTGCTGTACATCAAGGCTCATCTGGGCAAAGAAAAAAGAAATTGGTTTTTCCACCGTGCTGTGGCTGAACGGAACCCTGGGCCTCAGGCTTGCTCCGCAGGTCCTGGAGATGGAACCCAGAGCCTCCTACATGCTGAGCAGGTGCTGGGTGCGAAACCCCGGGCCTCTCACATGCTCAACAGGCTGGGGATGGAACCCAGGGCCTCACATGTGCTAGGCAAACCCCTACCCCTCACCTGGACACCTTAAAAAAAATCCTTTTGTCGCTAGGGTGTCACTCAGTGGTAAAGAGCTCTCCTCGAATGCATGAGACCCTGGGTTCCATCGCCAGCACAGAAAAATATCCTTTTATATGGGTAGCACCCCTCCGTCATTTAAATCAGAATCACTAGGGGTGGCACCAGCATCAGTACCCCCAGCCCTCAAGTAGCTGGGGGCAGGGGCGAGGGGACTGGGTCCAGGGCCCTCTGCAGATACCAAATCCATGGTTGCTCAAGGCCCTTCGGTAAAATGCATGGCATCTGCATAGAACCTATGCACATCCTCCATAGACTGGCTTTTCTCTCTCTTCTCTTCTCTTTTGTTCTTTTCTCTCTCTCCCTCTCTCTCTCCCTCTCCCTCTCCCTCTCCGTCCCTCTCCCTCTCCCTCCCTCTCCCTCTCCCTCTCCCTCTCTCTCTCTCTCTCTCTCTCTCTCTCCCCCCCTTTCCTTCTCTCTTTCTCTCCCCCCTGCCCTGCCTCGCTCTCCTCTGCCATCACACCCAGCTCCTCCATAGACTTTAAATTACCTGTAGAGGATTTAGAACACCTGAAACAATGTAGTTACTGCTTACATTTGTGACACTGAATTGTTCAGGAATCAAGACAAGAAAAAAAAAAAAAACGCCTGTCTGTGTTCAATGCGGATGCAATGCTTTTTTTCTTTTCCCTAGAATATTCTGTCTGAGGTTGGTTGAATCTGCAGATGGGGACACCACACAGAGGACTGAATGTATTTTTTGAAGGTCCCCAGATAAGGACCATTTCTCAGGCCAGGAATGTAATCCTGGCCTTGTAATCCCAGCACTTGGGAGGCTGGGGTGGGAAGATCTCAAGTTCAAGGCTAGCTTGGGCTTCATAGCAAGATCCCATGTCTTTATATTTTATTTATTTATTTATTTATTTATTTATTTATTTGCGGTACTGGGGGTTAAACCCAGGGCCTCGCGCTTGCATGCTCTGCAAGTATTGGAGCACTGAGCTGCACCCCCAGCCCATCTTTTTACTTTTTGAGACAGGGTCTTGCTAATTATTCAGACTGCTTCTGGTCTCAAACTTTCGATCTTCCTGCCTCTGCCTCCTGAGTTGTTGGGATTACAGGCAGGCACACTGCGCCCAGCTGCAAAATTCTATTTCAAAACAAAACAAAACCAACCTAACAAAAAAACAACCATTTCTGTGCAATACGAGTTTCCTAACCTTCCGCCCTAGACAGGATATTGCTGTCATCTCGCAGCATTCGTGCCCTCCACCCACTGGATGCCAGCAGCAACCAAAAATGTCCCCAGACACTGCCATTGTTGAGATGGGGGAGGGCAGTGTCTTCCAGCTGAGAACCATGGCTGTACACCATAAACTCCAAACGCCAAAGCCTGGAGGGGCCAGGCTAGCCACAGGGAGGTGAGCAGCCAGGTGCATCTCCACCTGGTTGGGGCTAGAATCGCCACAGCTGTTTCTCAAGAGAAGCTGGAAATGCACATTTGTAGCCACATCACTGTGGCATCCGATCCCATCAGAAGCTAAGCAGGGTCGGGCGTCCTTGGATGGGAGACCGCCTGGGAACACCAGGTGCTGTAGGCTTGGGAGAAGAACCCAGCAACCCACTCCTCCAAAAAAAACCAATCAGCCATTGAGAACGCTATGAATAGCATTGTTGTTGTTGTTAGGTGCCGTCGAGTCAGTATCCGACTCATAGCAACCCTGTGTACAACAGGCGAAACACTATTGTCAGTGCTTCTCTGCTGTTCATAGGGTTTTCAATAGCAGATGGATTTTTGGGAGTGGGTTGCCGGTTCCTTCTCCCAATGAATAGCATAGAAGCATGATAATAGTGTTCCGTCTGTTATACATAGGGTTACTAATGAGTCAGACACTGACTCAACAGCACCCAACAACAACATGTTTCTAGGATGGTCTAGATACTCTGATCATTTTTTTTTTCTTTCCCTCTTTTAATAGACCTTATTTTTTTAGAGCAGTTTCAGGGCCACAACAAAATTAAGCCAAAAAGTGCACACTTTCTGGGCTGAGAGTGAGGCTCAGTGGTAGAGCTCTTGCCTAGATTCCATCCCATCCCCGGCACAATAAAAAAAAAAGCAGGTACCCAGTGTCCACATGCTTTTCCCTCTCCCTTCCACTCAGCCTCCCGGCTTAACATCCTTCCCCAGAGTGCAGCATTTGTTACCATCAGCGAATCAACATCCTTTTCATCATCATTGTCGTTTTATTTTTTTTGCAATGCTGGGGATATAAGCAGGGGCCCCGCACATATGAGGCAAGGGCTCCACCACTGAGCCACACCCGGGCCCCAACATCATTATTATGTTATTATGTTCTGTGAAGATCGTTATCAGCCCCCGTCCGTCTACATTACGGTTCCTTTGTGTATACACTCTATGTATTTTTGTTTCCTTTTTGCCGTGCTGGGGATGGGATCCAGGGGCTGTCGCATGCTCTGCCACTGAGTCATAGGCCCAGCCCTCTGCATTGCATGGATTTTTGTGTATGTGTGGTACTGGGAAGTTGAACCCAGGGCCTCACTTTTGCAAGCGCTCTACCCCTGAGCTACTCACTAGCCCAGGTCTTACTTTTTATTTTGAGACAGGGTCTTGCTAAGTTACACAGGCTGCCACTGACCTCGAACTCGATCCTCCTGCCTCAGCTTCCCAAGTTGCTGAGATTACAGGTGTGCACCGCTGTGCCCATGGATTTGGGACAAATGTGTAACCCATGTATCGACCACTGTAGGATCATACAGAATCATTTCACTGCCCTAAAAAGGACCTGTGTTCCACCTAATCATTCCCCTGTCCCCAGGCACCTACTGATCTTTTTACTGTCTCTGTAGGTTTCCCATTCCAGAACATGAGAGAGTTGGCCACATATAGTATGTAGCTTTTTCAGACTGGCTTTTTCACTCTGCAATGTACATTTAAGGTGCATGTACGTGTCTTTTCCTGTCTCAGTAGCACCCTGAATGATGTTTCATGGTGTGGGTAGTTGTTGTTGTTGTTAGATGTTGTCCTGTCGGTATCCGACTCATAGCCACCCTCATAGGGTTTTCAATGGCTGAGTGCTTCTGGATTGCCTTGGGAGTGGATTGCCAGGTCCTTCTCCCATTTTTGCGGTGCTGGGAATTGAACTCGGGGCCTCAGAGACTGCAGCACAGCGCTCTACCCACTGAGCTAAATCCCAGCCCATGGATAGTTGTACCATGGTTTATTTAACCACTCATTTACTGAAGAACATGTGGTTAGGGTTCTGGGGGTTCTAAGACTCTGGCAGGGGAGGCTGTTCCTTGATCTCTGAATTTAACTGTAAACTTTTTTTTTTTTTTTTTTTTTTTTTTTTTTTTTTTTTTTTTTTTTTTTTTTTTTTTTTTTTTTTTTTTTTTTTTTTTTTTTTTTAAGATATGGTCTCGCTATGTAGCCCAGGCTGGCCTGGAATTCACAATCCTCCTCCCTTAGCCTCCTAAGCACTGGGATGGCAGGCGTGGCCACTGTGTCCGATTCCGCCCCCACCTGGACACGAGATCACACGAGATCTCACGAGGTTGAGACAGGGTCTCATGAGGCCCAGGCTGGCCTGGAACTCGCCATCCTCCTGAGTGTTGGGATGACAGGCACGTGCCACCACGCCTGGCTCTGAACTTAGGTTTTTTGAGGTTGGGGTGCTGCTTCTTATCCTTTAACCTTGTGAGTCTGGGGCCACGATCTCCATTTCACAGGGAAGGAAACTGAGGCAGAGATCTGAGCGCAAAGGTCTAGGAAAACAGGATCTGTCTTAGTGTCACTAAGAAAGTCAGACAATCCGCTCTATGTGCTTTGACCTCAAACTAAATTGCACAGAACAACTGCAGTGCTGAAGTGTCCTCGTGACCCTTCAAGCGCCATCCTACCATCTACAAATGAGACATTGACCCCAGAGGGGGACAGTCCCAGAGCCCATCGTAGGCCATTCCTAGGTACCCAAGGCATAGTCCTCTGTCCTGAAACAGAGCTCAGTTTTAAAAATCCATCCACCGTGGGGCTGCAGGGGTGGCTCCATGTAGACGACTTGGCAAGCACGTGGGCGGCCCTGGGTTCCATCTGCACAAATTCGTCCCCTGAAATTTCCACTCCTGATTATTTTCCACACCACCTCAGTTCCAGGAATCTCTCTCACATAATTGCTAAGTGCCCAGCAATTTCTTTTCATCCTCACAGACACCCTTCCATTCTACCCTTTGACTAATAGAACCAGGGTGACCCAACTTGTCCAGGTTTATCTAAGACAAGAGCCAAAGGTCCATCCACAGCATGGGATATCACGTGCCGGTAATATCAGCAGTCAGGAGGCTGACGCAGGAGGATCTTGAGTTTGAGGGCCAGCCTGGGCTGCAGAGCGACACCCTATCAAAAACAAACAAACAGCCGGGCGCGGTGGCACATGCCTGTAATCCTAGCGGCTCGGGAGGCGGAGGCAGGAGAATCACAAGTTCGAGACCAGATGCAGTCTGCGTAACTTAGCGAAACCCTGTCTCAAAAAGTAAAAAAAAAAAAAATGGGCCAGGGGCGCAGCTCAGTGGTCCAGCACTTGCAGAGCATGCAGGCGGGAGACCCTGGGTTCAACCCCCAGTACCGCAAAAAACAAACAAACAAACAACAGCCAGGCACAATGGCCCCCACCTGTCATCCCAGTAATTCAGAAGGCAGAGGCAGGAGGATTACAAGTTCGAGGCCACAGGCAGACTGCATAACTTTGCAAGACCCTGTCTTAAGATCAAAAACTTAAAAACTGGCTGGGGGCATGGCTCGATGGTAGAGCTCTTAAAAGGTATGTGTGAGGCCCTGGGTTCAACCTTCAAGTACCACAAAGAGAAAAAAGAAAAGAAAAAAACTCCACCAGAATGCTAACACATGATTTCATTGACTCCCCATTACACCTTGTTGATGGGTGTGTGCTCTTCCCTCTGTCTTTTGACAGCAGAAGAAACTGAGGCTGGGGAATGGGGATGGTTACTTACCCAAGGCCACATCAGAACCAGTGGCAGAGCCAGAACCTGGGCACATGTTGTTGTTGTTGTTAGGTGCCGTCAAGTCAGTATCCGACTCATAGCGACCCTCCTAGGGTTTTCAATGGCTGTTTCGGGATTGCCTGGGGAGTGGATTGCCAGGCCCTTCTCCCATTTTTGCCGTGCTGGGAATTGGACTCAGGACCTCAGAGACCGCAGCGCAGTGCTCTACCACTGAGCTAAATCCCAGCCCCCTGGGCACATGGTGGGTTTTTTTGCTTGTTTTCTTTCTTATTGTTTGGAGACAACATCTTGCTATGTACCTAGGCTGGTCTAGAACTTATTATCTAGCCGACTCCAATCTATAATCCTCCCAGTCAGCCTCCTGAGTGCTGGGATCCCAGGCATGGGGCCCCTATGCCAGGCTTGGCACGTGATTTTTATTCCAGAGCGTGCTTATGGAGCAAACACAGGACCGAAACTCCGGGGCCCCACCCCCGAGCTCCCCCAGATCCCAAAAGGCCCAAGAAAGACCAGGGAGAGAATTCAACCCTTGGGAGTTATTTTTAGATGCGCAAGTATCCATTTCTGCAAAGCATGGGTGCCTCACCAGACCTGGCCCCCACAGGGCCCACCACCTGCTCTGGAGGATTAGTGCTCAGCCAGGCGCTGTGTTTTAAATAGAAGCCCAGGAGAGGAGAAGGGAGGAGAGCATTTTGCTTTATAGCCACAGACCTTGGTTTGTGTGGAGATGTAGGACAATATTAAGGACAAGGAGAAGATTCACTCCTGGCTCATAACTGCAGGAGGAGATTGGCGGAAGGAACATTCTGTTCCAAACCTCACCAGGGATTAGGCAAAGGCGAGATTAGAGTTCCCACCTGACAAAAGAGAGGCAGAGAGAAAAAATAGTTCGTTGATGATCACGTGGTTAATTGGGGTGGTAGCAGAGAGAAGAAAATATTGACTACTTCATAATAACTTTTATGGAGCGTAGGTATTGATCATAAAATATGGTCTATGAAAGATATACATACATGAATTGTGATCCACAGCTATAGTAGAATACTATACAGTAGTGAAAATGAATATTGTCCCTGAAAATGCTGTGCTAAGTACAAGAATCAACATATAAAAGGCACATATGTTGTTTTATCCCACTTCTAAGAAATACAGTCAGCCCTGTGTGTCTCTTGGTTCTGCACCCAAGGATTCAACCAACTGTGGATTGAAAATGTTTGTTTAAAAAAATTGCATCTGTACTGAATAGGTACAGGTGGACTCTAAGTAGCCATCTGTCGAATAAGTCGTATTGAAGGAACTTACGGTGAATGTGTATCACAGTGGATCTTGATGGCACAGTGGTGGACGAGACATGACTTCCTTGCCCTCATGCAGTTTTACATTCTAACTGTATCTTTTCTATTTTTTTCCAGTACTGGGAGGTTGAACCCAGGGCCTGTGCATGCTAGGCAAGTGCTAGGCTACCCTCCAGCCCCTTTATTTTTTTATTTTTGAGACAGGATCTCCTTAAATTGCACAGGCTACCTCTGGTGTCAAACGATCCTCCTGCCTTGGCCTCCCTGAGTCGTCGTGATTACAGATGTGGACCATGGCACCCAGCTAGCTATCTTTTTTTATTTCTTTTTCTTTTTGCAGTGCTAAGGATGGAACTTGGGGCTTCAATATTATACACAAGATACCCCCTAGCATGTGCAGTTGTGTGTTTGTTCATTTGTCTTTTGACAGGATCTTGCCATACAGCCCAGGCTGGCCTGGAACTCACCATCCTCCGGCCTCACCCTCCTGAGTCCTGAGATCCCAGGCGTGGCCACTGCACCTGGCCCCACCCCCACCTGGAGATGAGATCTGATGAGGTTGAGACATGGTCTCGAGATGCCAAGGCTGGCCTGGAACTTTCCATCCTCCTGTCTCAGCCTCCTGAGTACAGGGATCACAGGTGTGACCACCACACCCGGCTCCTCCTCTGTTTGGAGATGAGATCTCTTGAGGTTGAGGCTGAGACAGGGTCTCAAGAGGCCCAAGCTGGTCTGGAACTCGCCATCCTCCGGCCTCAGCCTCCTGAGCGCTGGGATCCCAGCCAGCACCACAATGTCCCGCTCAGATCCACTTGTTGAATGTATCTGTAGTATATAGAGAGGTGTCTCAGTCTGTTCAGGCAGCTATTACGAAATACCGTTGACCACTAGCTTATAATAAAGATTGCTTTCTCACAGTTCTGAAACTAGAGGTCCAAGATCCGGGTAGCAGGGCGGTAGACTCCTCCCAGGTTGCAGATGACTGACTTTTCATTATAACCACTTCTGTGGACAGTGGGGACCAGCAGGCTCTCTCAGGACTCCTACAAAGGCACTAATCCCATTCCTGAGGGCTCCATCCTCATGGCCTGACCACCTCTCACAGCTCCCCCCAATACTATCCCACTGGAAAGAGAAGGATTTCAACATACGAACTTGGGAAGGATGCAAAACATTTAGCCCCTAACAATTGGAATTTGTATAAACAGCTTTTACGCACAGCATATGGCATAGTGAGCCAGTTGTCCGGATTTGGCCATTGAGAGGCAAAAGGCATCCGACCTCTAAGAAGAAAATAATACAGGCCTCAAAAAAAGAAGAAAGATACTGGCCTTTTGCTGGGCACAGTGGCACATGCCTGTGGTCGTAGCAATTCACTAGGTGGAAGCAGGAGGATTGCAAGTTCAAGGCCAGCGGGGGCCTGCATAACTTAGTGAGACCCTGTCTCAAGATTTAAAAAGAATAATAATGGGCTTGGGTGCTGCTCAGTGCTTAGCATGCATGGGGCTGAGTTCAACCCCCAGAACTGCAAGGAAAAAAAAAAGTTTCATTTTATTTCTTTTTCTTCCTCTTCTTCCTTTTTTTTTTCTTTCCTTCCTATTTTTCCTTTCCTGTCTCTTTTTTTCTCTCTTCCTTTTTTTCCTCCTTTGCTTCCTGTTTCTTCCTTTTCTTTGTTTCTTTTTTCTTTTTTTGTGATATCAGGGGTTGCTTCTGCCCCCCAAGTCTCTGGAAATACAGCCATGTGCCCCTGTGCCCAGTTTAGGTTGCACTTCTTAAACGTCCCAACCCCTCCATAACGTTGCCACACTGGGGACCAAGTTTCCAATACTTGAATCTTTGTAGGACAAACTCCATGCAAATGATAGCAAAGGTTGTCATTAGTGTTAGCTCTGTCTTATAAGGGCACCGTAGCTGTGCTTTCCAACTTCATCCTAAAGTCATTCTCTGCAAAATGAAACTAGTCACTGATTACATCAGGAGTCACCCCACTTCTAACTCCGAGGTGTGGCATAAAAAGATTATGACAATAGTAGTGTAAAGACAGAATCTCACTTGCAAAGGATGTGCAAGGACCTGGGATCAGCCTCCCAGTACCACCGGAAAAAAAAAAAAAAAAAAAGGCTAAAGCCAGGGGTGTGATGTCATGCACCTGTAGTCCCAGTCACTTGGGAAGCTGAGACAGGAGGCTCACTCAAGCCCAGGAGGGAGATGTTGTCTCCAAAAACAAAAGCAAACAAGTTGAAATGGCTCAAGGAGACATTTCTCCAAAGTGACAAATGGCCAATGAGCACTGAAGAAATGTTCAACTTCCCTAATCAGTAGGGAAATGCAGGTCAAAACCACACGGGTAGCCCAGCAGGGGGCCACACATCTGTAATCCCAGCCCTCAGGAGGCTGAGGCAGGAGGATCATAAGTTTGAGGCCAGCCTGGGCTAAGGGGAAAGACCTATCTGAAAAATGAACAAACAAACAAAACTAAAAAAACTTAGTCCCGATTAGCATGTCTGTTACTAAGAAATGGAAAACAAATGTTGACAAGGACATGGAGGATTTGGACGTAGAGACTGCAAAACAGCCCGGCAGTTCCTCAAAAGTTTACACATAGCCAGGCATGGTGGCCATGCCTGTAATCCCAGCACTCGGGAGGCTAAGGCTGGAGGATCAATGTGAGTTTGAGGCCAGCCTGGGCTACCCAGTGAGACCCTGTCTCAAAAAACTTTTTTAAAAAAACATCTACTATGTAATCTGGAAATTCCACTTCTGAGTGTTAATCCCCTTGTTATGGTTTGAACTGTAAATCTCCCCCAAAGGTCATGCACTTAAACATTGGTCCCCCAGCTGGTGGGACTGTTCTGGAACTTTATAGAACTTTATGAGGCAGAATCATGCTTGCCAGAAATGAGTCACTGGGGTGGGCCTTTTAACATTTTTACCCAAACCTGCAATTCCAGTCGCTCTCTCAGTTCCCTGCTCCTAATCCACCTTGCTGTGAGGTTTTCTGCCCCGGGTCTACCGTGCCTGGCCTGCCACTGTGCCTTCCCACCTCTGTGGACTAAAATCCTCTAACCAGGAGCTCCCAATCAATCTTTCCCCCCATAAGTTCATTTTGGTTAGTTTTTCTGCTATAGCAATGAACTAACACAACCCTAAAGACTACTGAAGAAATTGAATGGGTCTTCCCTATAAATGCCTCACCTGGTGTCAGAGATCTGGTGGTGGTGGTGGTTGTTAGGTGTCTTCGAGTCATGCCTGACTCATAGCAACCCTCACAGGGTTTCCAATGGCTGATTGTTTTGGGATTGCCTCCGGAGTGGATTGTCACGTCCTTCTCCCATCAGAGATCTGGTACTGCTTGCTAAATGTGGGCAGGTGTCATCACCACCTCTGCATGACAGGCAGGCTGGGGTTTAGCTCAGTTGATAGAGTACTGCTGTGTGCTCTCTGAGGCCCTAGGTTCGATCCCCACCACAAAAATGGGAGAACCACGTGGCAGTCCACTCCCGAAGCAATCCTGAGGCCATCAGCCATTGAAAACCCTGTGAACAGCAAAGAAGTGCTGACATAGTGCCAGGCATGGCACAGTGTCGGGGAGTGTTTCGTTCTGTTGTACATAGGGTTGCCAGGAGGCGGACCCAACTGGATGACACCTAACAACAGCATGATGGACCGAGCCCTAACTCCACTCTGTATTTTCTCTGTGCTGCCTCAGATATGTGTGCAGCCTCTCTGAGTCTCAGGTCTTCGGAAATTGGCAATCTGCAAGGCATTTGGTGGGATCTCTAGTAAGGAAAGACAAACTGGGGCGTGGCTCAGTGGTACATCGCTTACCTATCATGCGCCAGGTCCTGGGTTTCATTTCCCCAGTATCTGCTAAGCGTGCGCAGTACCCTGGGTTTCATTTTCCCCAACGTCTGCTGCGCGTGCGCACGTTGGTTTTTGTCCCTAGCATCTGCCAAGCATGTGCAGGGCACTGGGTTCTAATTTTTCCCCAGCACCTGTTGAGCATGCACAAGGCCCTGGGTTTCAAGCCAGCTAAGCGTACGCTCTCCGATTTCCATGCGCAGCACCTGCTGGGCATGCTCAAGGCGCTGCGTTATCAGCATGCACGAGGCCTTGGGGTTCCCTCTTTTCCCCAGTGCCTACTGAGCATGCGCAAGGCTGGGTCCCACTTTCCCAGCGCCTGCTGAGCATGCGCAAGGCCCTGGGTTTTACTCTGCAGTGCATGCAGAGCGTGTGCTTGCGGATATCCATGCCCAGCACCTGTTGGGCACCCACGAGACCTTGGGTTCCATCCTCACAACCGCAAACAAAACAAAGGAAAATCAAAGTAAATAATCAGGGCATCCAAGTTAGGATTAGGCTGGCTGGAGGCCAAGGGGGAGAAGCCTGCTCCTGGCACCCCTATGACGGTGGGGGGCGTTCGCGTGCCTTGTAGGAGCAGTGGAGCTGTCCCGGCGCCACCCGGTGGCATCCTGGCTGTGCGCCATGCTGCACTGTTTCGGGAGTTACATCCTGGCCGACCTGCTGCTTGGGGAGCCCGTGATCGACTACTTCAGCAACAACTCCAGTGTCCTGCTGGCCTCGGCTGTCTGGTAAGCCATGCCAGGCACGGGAGGGCACAGCCGGGGAGCAGGGAGGACCCTGGCACGGAGAGGGGGGAAGCGGGAGGTGGAAGGAACAACCCCGCCACACCAGCACCACCCCATAATGACCCTGAGCGTGTTGTCCTCCAGCCGTCTGGAGCCTCAGCTCTGAGGCTGTCACCTCACCTCCCAGGACCCCCATGGTCTGTCCCACTCCATGACACTGGGAACTTCTCTCCCCGAAGGTATTTGATTTTCTTCTGCCCGCTGGACCTCTTCTACAAGTGTGTCTGCTTCCTGCCGGTCAAGCTCATCTTCGTGGCCATGAAGGAGGTGGTGAGGGTCCGCAAGATAGCCGTGGGCATTCATCACGCGCATCACCACTACCACCATGGGTGGTTCATCATGATCGCCACCGGGTGGGTCAAAGGTAAACAGGACAAAGGCGATTAAAAAAACAGCACCCCAATAGAGAATCCCAGCTGGGGGCACATTTCAGGTGCCCAACTCCGCATCACCATAGCTCAGGGCCAAGGTGTGTGAAGACTATAGAGTGGGTGTCCAGTACCTAACCAATGTTGTTGTTAGGTGCCATCGAGTCATCTCCAACTCATAGCGACCCTCGAAGCGTTTTCAATGGCTGATTGTTTCAGGATTGCATAGGGAATGGATTGCCACGTCCTTCTCCCATTTTTATGGTGCTGGGAATTGAACTCGGGACCTCAGAGACTGCAGAGTGGTGCTCTACCAACTGAGCTAAATCCTAGCTCCAACTAACCAATAGGTATATATTATTGTTGTTAGGTGCCCTCAGGTTGGGTCCAACGCATAACGACCCTATGTACAACAGAACAAACACTCCCCAACACTGTGTCACACCCAGCACTATGCCGATGCTTCTCTGTTATTCATAGGGTTTTCGATGGCTGATTCTTTTGGGAATGGGCTGCCAGGTCCTTCTCCCATTTTTGCGGGGCTGGGTCTCGAACCCAGTGCCTCACAGTGGAGAGCAGCACTCTATCAACGGAGCTAAACCCTAGCCCCCAACCAATACTTATATAGCCAATACATAATGACTAGGCCAACAGTGGCAACAACAAAAGCCAGTGTCCCTAGAAGAGGGCTTCTCAGCCTTGCCACTGCTGACAGGTAGGGCCAGGTGATTCTTTGTGGTGAGGGCTGCCCTGTGCACTGTAGGATATTGAACAGCACCCCTGGGCTTCACCTGTTATATGCCAGTAGCACCTTTATACCCAGCTGTGGTGACCAAAAATGCCCTACACAGTGCCAGATAACTCCCAGAAAGCACCCTTCCTCTAGACCTCTAACTATGGGGACTCTGTGGACCATGGTCCATCTGTCAGCCCAGTGAAGCTTACATACCTACTGTGTTTTTATATATTACTTATTTTGTGGTGCCAGGGATGGAACCCAGGGCCTTGTGCGTGGTAGACAAACACTCTACCACTTAGCAATAACCTTATATGTTCAAATGTATAAAATAAAATGCAGTGGATAAGAAAGGAGCCCCAGTATTTAACTAATTCATTTATTTATTCCTGAGACAGAGTCTTACTCTGTAGCCCAGGTTAGCTGGGGCTCATGGACATCCTCCCACTTCAGCCTCCAAAATGCTGAGATTACAGGTGTGCGCCACCACACGGGGTTCTAGGTTTTTTTTTGTTTGTTTTTTTTTTAATCCTGAGACAGAGTCTTGCCAAGTTACACAGGCTGCCTCTGGCCTCAAACATGAGATCCTCCTGCCTCTGCCTCCCAAGTCACTAGGATTATGCCACCACCTCCAGTGACAACCATTATGTTAAAATACAGTTGTTAAAATAGTTTCAAATTTTATTTTATTTTTTATTACTGGGCATCAAACCTATGGCCTCGAACATGGTAGGCAAGTGCTCTACCTCTGAACTATAATCCCAGCCCTCACAATATTTTTAAAATATGATGTAGCAATGTGATATTTCTTTATTAATGCAATAAACAGCAGGGCTTCCCTAGCTCCTAGCTGCTATCAGCCTTTTGAAGTGGCCAAGCGCTGTGGCGCATGCCTGTAATCCCAGTGGCTCAGGAAGTGGAGGCAGGAGGATTGCAAGTTCGAGACCAGAGGCAGTCTGCGTAACTTAGTGAGCCCCTGTCTCAAAAAAAGTAAAAAAAAAAAATGGGCTGAGGGTGCAGCTCAGTGGTCCAGCACTTGCAGAGCATGCAAGAGTGAGGCCCTGGGTTCAACCCCCAGTACCATAAAAAACCACAACAAAACAAAACAAAACAAAAAACAAAAAAAACTTTTGAAGTGATCCTCAAATCATTTGCAATGACTGGAATGGGAAAAGGAAAAAATCCCAGGATTCTGTGACATTGACAGCCTTGGGAATTCTGAGATTGTTCCCGCTCTTCATGATGGCAGAAGGCTGGATTCAGTGAGGTGGCTGTTAAATGAAGATGAAATTCTCTTTCCTGTGTGGCTTCATGGACTCCTTGTTAAGATTCCTGACTCAAACAGGGTTTTGAGTAAAGATCTTAACAGGGAGTACGTGTGTGTGTCTCAACTATGATCCTCTGGACCCTCTTAGGAGAAATCAGTTTTACTCTCTTTCTCTGAGGAGCAAAATGAAATGACTTGGCCATGTCCTCCAAATCCAATGTCCAATGTCTGTGTTCTTTTTTTTTTTTTTTTTTCGTGGTACTGGGGGGCTGAACCCCAGGGCTGCCACATGCTTTGCAAGTGCTCTACCACTGAGCTGCACCCCCAGGCCATTTTTTATCTTTTATCTTGAGACAGGGTCTTGCTAAGTTACACGGGCTGCCTCTGGCCTCAAATCTGTGATCCTCCTGCCTCCACTTCCCCAGTTGTCAGGCCTGAGCCACAACTCCCAGCTTTTTTAAACTTATCTTGAGACAGAGCCTTGCTAAGTTACACAAGCTGCCTCTGGCCTCAAACTTGTGATTCTCTTGCCTCCACCTCCCAAGCTGCTGGGATTGCAGGCGTGCACCTTCACGCTGGCCATTGTCTATGTTCTTATGGATGTTGAATGCTGCTTTTTTCCCCTGCCATCTATGCTAAGAAGTAATAAACCAATGTAGCCTTTAAAATAATGTTACTAGATACAAATAGGGACATTGTATAATGATAGGAGGGTCAATTCACCAGGAAGATATAACAGTTACAAACACATGCACCTAAAAGCAGTGCATGAAAACACATAAAGCAAAAATCAACAAGTAGAAAGAGACAATTCAATATAAATAATTGGAGAGAGTCTGCAGGTGCAGCTCAGTGGTAGAGTTCTTGCCTAGTAAAAGGCCCTGGGTTCTATGCTCAGCACTGCAAAATAATTTTTAAACGTGGAGGAATAGATCAAGAAGTAACAAGAAGTAACGGAAAAAAGGCCCAAGTAGGTGCTAAAATAAACAACAAAACCTGGGGATTTTCCTGCTTCCTGCTGCCAAAGAGTGACTCTCCCCAAAGTCCCTGAGCCTAGAATCACCCTCCACTCAACCTCAGTGTTCTTCATATCAGTGACTTTTGAGGCTAGATCATTTCTTGTTGTGAGGGCATCTTGAGCCACATCCGAGCCTCAGCCCATTAGAGTCCAGTGGCAGCCCTTCCCAGATGTGACAACCAAAAGTCTCTGCTGTTACATCCGTAGGTGCCATCAAGTCGGGTCTGACTCATAGTGACCCTGTACACAACAGAATGAAGCACTACCTAACACTCTACCGTGCACGTGATCTTTTCATGTTTGAGCCCACTGTTGCAGCCACTGTGTTTCTTCTCATTTTGAGTCGTGCCACATCAGCAAAAGGAAGTCCCAGGAGCTTGACTCCATTCCCATCATTAAGGTCGACTCTACTTTCAGGAGGCAGCTCTTCCCCAGTCCTTTCTTGAATGCCCTCCAGCCTGGTGGCTCATTTTCGAGCACTATGTTTGCCAGTGCTTCTCTGCTATTCACAGGGTTTTCAATGGCTGATTGTTTCAGGAGTGGGCTGCCGGGTCCTTCTCCCCAGTCTGTCTCAGGCAGGGAGCTCAACGGAAACCTGTCCCCTATGGATAGCCTGGCTGGTATCTGAGATCCCAGTGGCATGGCTTTCAGCATCACAGCAACACGCAAGCCCCCGCAGCATGACAAGCTGACAGACACGGGGGGAAAAGCGTCTGCGGACATTGCGAAATACCTGCTTGAGGGCAAAATTACCCAAGATGAGAACCCCGGGTCCAGGGTGCATAGCAGGCACCCTCATTGGCACAGTGGTTCCTGGAGTGGATATCCAAGCCTCTGTAGAGGCTTGGGGTAGAGGTCTGTTGGGGTAGAGGCTCTGTAGAGGCTTGTTGGGATGGACGAGAGAATCTTCCATAAGTCTTCCCACTCTGTCTCCATGCCAGTGTCCTTATTCTCTCTCCGGGAACCTGCGGTGCACAGCAAACCCCCCAGGGGTAGAGCGAGTCCCCCAGAGGGCTTGAGACAGATGGGAACCCAGAGCCTTGAGGAAGAGAGGCTGGGAGTGGAGGTGGAGGCTCTGGAAGCCGCATGCACGCAGCTCAGGGTCCTAGACCAGGGGCATCAGGCAGGCAGCCCCAGGTGGTGTAAGACCTACCTTGCCTCACTTCCTTGTGCTAGTTTGGCTTTGAATGTGCCGTGCCATGCGGACCTCAGTAAGGCTCTGTCCTCGCTGAGCTTCAGTTTTCCTACCTGCACCTGGCGACCGTACACCCCCAGGCTCAGTAGCATGCAGAGAAGTTTCTGGGAGCTGATAGGTTCTTCCTTGGGAATTCAGACCAGAAGAAAGAGACACGTGGGGTGGCAGGCTTGCTCAGCAGTGCCCTGTCCTGCAGGCTCCGGCGTTGCCCTTTTGTCCAACTTGGAGCAGCTGCTACGAGGGGTCTGGAAGCCAGAGACCAATGAGATCCTGCACATGTCCTTGTGAGTACTGCTTGACCCCCGCTCCGTCCCTCTTATATGTACAGGTGTCCTACCCTGGATTGGACATTGCTGATTACTTGAGAAGCCTCAACCCCTGACTGCCTCTCAGAAGCTACCAGAAGTTATGGCTGGGGAAGTCCAGAGTGGGAGCCACAGCTCTGCCTGGAGGGTGGGAGCAGAGAGAGCTGCAGGGAAGAGGTGGCATTGGATTTGGGTTTTGAAGTACGAGTAGGAGTTTTCCAGCTAAGAAAGTGCCTCTGGACAGAGGCCATCCTCTCTACCAACTGTCAGGTCAGACAAGTGCAGTGATAGTGCCAGGTCTGCAAGGTTAGGGTGCAGGATGAGAGATGAAAACAAGGGATATGGAATTTGGATGGGAAGTGTGGAGTAGAAAGCATGGGGTAAAGAGAGTAGATGGGGAGCCTGGCTAGAGCTAAGTGGGGAACAGTGATTAAGGGCACACAACAGCCCCCAAGACCTAGGCAGAATCCCACACTGCATTTAATCCCACACTGACAGTCTTAAAGGACCTTACAGGTGTGAGTTAAGTTTTTGTTTAATTTACAATACGTAAGACTACAGCCATAAAAATGAAAGACCAAATTAAAAGGCTTTCTCACGTGCCAATGAATATCACCTCCCATTGCATCCTTTAGAAAATGCAGCCTTGTCTCATTTCATCCCCATGAGAAGTTGCCTGCTACCCTAAGGTCTCAGGTTGGGGCCGTTATGTTGCTTGCTAATCAGTCAGCAAACGTTTTCCCCATCTCAGACTCTGTTTCCACCTAGTCAGCTGAGTGCAAGGGTTCAAGGGTTCCATGGAATCACTCAGATGAACCACCCGGCTGTCATTCCTCCTGTTGTTTGTAGTTAGGTGCCGTAGAGTCGGGTCCAACTCATGGCAATCTTATGTATGACAGAACAAAACGCTCCCCAACACTGTACCATGCACACGATCTTTTTATGTTTTAGCTCATTGTTGCAGCCACTGTGTTTCTTCTCATTTTGAGTCATGCCACAGCCGCCAAAGGAGGTCCTAGGGGTTTTACTCCAATCCCATCATTAAGGTCAACTCTACATTGAGGAGGCAGCTCTTCCCTAGTCATTTCTTGAATGTCTTTCAGCCTGGGAGGCTCATTCTCCAGCACTATATTTGACAGCGCTTCTCTGCTATTCATAGGGTTTCCATGGCTAATTGTTTCAGTCTACCTTAGCCTGGAAACACAGCTGAAACCTGTCTTCCATGGGTGGCCCTGCTGGTATCTGAGACACTGGTGGCATAGCTTTCAACATCACAGCAACACGCAAGCCCCCACAGCCCAAGCTGATAGACACATGGGGGTCATACTTACTAGCACTTTGAAGATGTTAGGCAGAATTGTCATTGCTCAGTACATGCGATGAGCAGCAAATATTAGGAACAGAAGTCCTAGGTGCATCTTCTTCTACAAATTAAAATACCCTAAGCATGTTCTGCAAGGCAAAGGAAAGGTAAGCAAAACCTTTGTATTGTAGTCACATTGGTGGGGAATAAGCTGTTTGAAGGATTCCCCCGAACCATGTTGCATGTCGGTGGTTTGCTAGCAAGGTCTGCCAGACCTCAGTCTGCTGAACTCAGCAGAGCTGTTCCCCTCAAGGTTACAGTTTATTACGGCAGAAGGATGCAGATTAAAAGCAGCCGAGGTCAAAGGTGCAGAGGTCAGAGGCCAGGAGATGCCAGGCATGACCTACCCATTGTTCCCATCTAGGTATCACAGGGACCCTGCTTAACTCCCCCTAACTCAGGAAGCTCTTCTGAGCAGTGTGCGTGTGTGTGTGTGTGTGTGTGTGTGTGTGTGTGTGTGTGTTTTCAAGACAGGGTCTCACTATGTAGCCCAGGCTAGCCTTGAATTTGAGATCCGCCCGCCTCAGCCTCCCAAGCGCTGGATTAAGAAGCATGGCCGCCGTGCCTGGCTCCACCCCCACATGTAGAAGAGACCTGGCGAGGTTGAGACAGGGTCTCACGAGGCCCAGGCTGGCCTGAAACGCGCCATCCTCCCGCCTCAGCCTCCCGAGGGCTTGGATTATAGAAGTGTACCACTGTGCCTGCCACATCCAGGGACTTTATTGGGGTTCAGTCCCATAGGCCTGGTTAACCACCTGCCTGGCTGATCTTAATCTCTAATCCCTCCAGAGGTTGAGCAGAGTCCTGTAGCCCCCGATCCCCACTGTCAATCACACCATTACTGTCGGATGTGAACCAAGGCCAAGGAAGATACTGTAAGAACCCAGAGTTTCAAGGGTTAGGGGGACCTCATAGAAGCTGCGCAAAGGCCAGCTCTAGTGTTAGCCCATCAGCGTACAGAGAGACACCACTTTATCTGTGCCATCCATGCGTCTTCCCCCCTCGCACTCGAGAGAAGCCGGCTGGGAGCTGGGGCCAGGACAGGGGAGTACCTGAGGGGGAAGCACAAAGACCTGACCTGTGGGGGGACCTTGTGGTAATGGCGGCTACTCCCTCCAGCCCCACCAAGGCCAGCCTGTACGGAGCCATCCTGTTTACCCTCCAGCAGACGCGTTGGCTCCCAGTGTCCAAAGCCACTCTCATCTTCATCTTTACCATGTTCATGGTGTCCTGTAAGGTAAGTCTTCCTCTGCCCGTGGCACTCCTGCCTTGAGCAACGCCACTCTGTACCTCCTGGGGTGGGTGAGGACAGTGTATCAGTGAAGTGGTGTGTTGCTGTGACAGAGAAGCCAATTGAAGCAAACTCGTGGGAGGAGAGAGGGTTTACTGGGGGCTCACAGTTAGAGGTTCAGCCCATAATGATGGCAGGGCTGTTAGACAGCCTCATGGTGTGGCGG